>JAUELO010013686.1:0-11361 GCA_032357855.1 Amphibolips quercusostensackenii
ATCTATATTAGCTGGATGTCTGACAGCTTCATCTCGTATCATTTCAACGAATACTCCTTTAAGAACATCCTTATCACCAATTGTTTGCACAATAACACATGTTATTAAAGCAGTATTGTAAATAAAGCAGAGTATAGGACCTCTGTTAGTCATACTAGACAAAATATACGAGGGCTATTGATTAAAGCTTTTAAATTGACATTTTGCTTTGTCACTCGTTTCGGTTTGAAAACAAAAGATATACTTAATATCCATACCTGTTTTTTTAGTGAATTTTTTTAAAACACAAATGCAACGATTTAACAGACATTGTAGCATATCAGACTTGTATATTAGATTTGTCGAAAACAAATCCAGTTTAACAGAATTCTTCCTAATAATAGTTTTAATACTTCAACGATGATACATTATAATAAAAGAAAGTGTTCCGGGTTAAAATCGTGTGCAAAACTACGATTCTTACCTTCGTTTCGTGAACATCGCAGTTCATTTCTTCAAGGCTAATCTAAAGTCCTGAAGAATTGAACTGCAATGTTTACGAAATGTCGGCAATATTCGTATTTTTGTACGCGATTGAAACTCAAAACACTTCCTTTCATTAGAATTTTTCTTGCTTAGCTAATTGTATGAAAAAGAGTTCTGACTAACATTTTGAACACTATAATTAAAAAGTATTTGCGGCTAAGAAAATCAAAGTAATTGATTGGACGATGTTACGCATATACTGACCCACTCATAATACATTAACAATCAATCATACCTTAACGAGTTATAAAAGGATAAGACTTTTGTATCGTCCATGTTTTCCTACTAAGACTTGCACTTACTTACCCATTCGTTACACATCCACACCTCCCTATCACGATTCTAACACCATACTAACCTGCTGATTCTTCTATATAACAATCAGTTCCAACATATTGCATCATGTATACTAACTTTCTGTTTCAATACAAATACTCGCCCTCAAATACATACAGCAATAACTCTCAACAAACCCCTACTCCCGCAGTTACAAACATCATCCTCTCGGTAATTACTCTCCTACACTGCTACTCACCTTATTTATTTACTGTGGCACTCTTTAAACCAAACCTTACACAAAATACGAACTAGCTTTACAAACTCCAAACACAACAAGTACCCTCTCTTTTTCATGCATACTCACTTACACACACACACACACACACACACACAGTCACAGGGAGATACAAGATTTTTCTTGCTTATACCTGATTACGCAGAAATAATACTACTGCATGTTCTGACCATGTTTTTTATGCCTTGCCATATTTACATACACCTTATAATCAATATCTAGATATAATCTAGAATATGAAATTTCCTTAGTGTCGAAAATAACTGAAACTTTATCCTTCTGTTTGTTTAATGACGAAAAGAACTCAAAAAATCGATGTTACCTTAGTGATGTGCAAACAACAAATTAAAATACCACAGTTTGTGAAAAATTTAGTACTGGAATGGACTAGCAAATTATCAAGTCGCTATGTTAAAAAAATTTATTTAATTAAAGAATTTCAATAATTGTTTGAAACCTTTAATAACTAACAAAAATTGTATATGCATGTGACTTTTCAGGCAAGGTCTTATTACTGCCTTAAAGGTGCGTCAGCAATGAAAAAATCTATCCTTATCTATATTCTGGTAGGCATGTGCGTTTCTCTAAGAACTATAGAAGAGAAAAATTGGATAATTCATTTATCGAAACTTATTTCTAAGAAAATTCAACCATACCAGGTGATGGTATTAACTGAACAAAAATTAACAAATAAAATTGACAAAATAATTGCACAACTTGGAAAAACAACTCCATTGTGTGTCAGGGATATTCGAAAGACAACTAAAAAAATAAACCAGAAACTGAGAGAACTTGCAGTATTTGAAAATCCTAGGCGAACAACATTATTTCTGCTGGTCCAAGAATTTCAAAATGATGAAGAGGCATCACTTTTCAGATCTAGTCTATCCGAGATGATGAGTTTTGTCACTCAAATATCAGGAGCCAGAATACGACCAAAGTGTCTTATCCTCCACATGACCGACAAAAAATTCGATTACAAGAGCCTGCTCAAAGAGATGTGGTTAACCAAATTTTTGGATGTCAGCGTTCTAAAAATCATCATCGAGAAAGTTCAGAACCAGCTAAGAACTCATATAGCTGTACAGAATGCAACCTTGCATTACTGGAATCCGTTCACTAAAAACTACAAGAAGAACAGATTTTCATCCAAAACCGAACTATTTCCAAGAAAGCTTGTGGACTTAAAAGGCTACGAAATGAAGGTAGGCTTCTATGCTGTTCCATCTCTTGCTTACGTGATGAAAAATTTTACGGGACACGCTGTCAAAATCAAAGGAGCAGCTACGAAACTCACTACAGCTTTATCACAAGCGATGAACTTTAAAATTAAAATACCAATGAATCAGGAGGGACTTGGAACCTACAACAACGACAGAGAAAAAACTACTGGTATTTTCCATCAACTAACGCACAACAGAATCCGTTTTATAGCAATTCAATCCATTATGCTCGAACCTCGAGAACTAAATATTCTTGAACGGACGGAAATTACCCATTACACCGAAAGCTGTATCCAAGTACCAATTTTGCTCATCAATCCTTCCTTCGCGAGAATCGGAACAAATTTTATTAAAGCAGGAACCTTAATTTTTTGTCTGGTGATCTCAACTTGGGTCATTTCTCGATTGCTGAAGTTCAGTTTCAGGCACTGGCGCTTGATGCATATAGTTCAATTAATTCTCGGATCACCCGTTCCTGAACCACCTGAGAAGCTGAAAGAAAAAATTGTTTTGGTGTGTACCTTCCTGGCTTGCACAGTTTATTCGTCGTGGATTTACCAAGAATTAACAGCCACTCGTCTAGAGTCTCAAAAGGAGGTGGAAATAGCAACACTTCAAGACCTGATTCATTCAAATATAACTCCGGCATCGGTTAGTAAAGGTTTAAATACTTTACTATTAAATATAGGAGACCGTGAAATTGCCAAGTTAGTCAACAAGTCGATTACGCTACCAGCAGCAGAATGTTTACGGATGTTAGCTGATCACAGAAATGTATCGTGTATTTTGTTAAAAAAATCATGTGATATGAATATTCAGGAAATAAGAGGAAACCGTGGAGAGCAGTTGATGAGATCATTAGATTTATATAAATCCCCTAGTGCTTTAAAATTGGAGCCTGCTTCTCCGTACGTGGAAAGGTTTAATGAGTTAATATTGCAACTATTTGTCGCGGGTTTTGACTCTAAATGGTTTGGTAGTCAAAGTTTCAAGACAATCACGGAAAATCAAAATCTGCAAAAGAAACAAACAAGTACCAATGTGAATTCACGTCAGCAACTACTTTTTATTGTATCAATCGGATATGGATTTTCATTTTGCGTTTTTATTGTCGAAATAATTGCAGGACGATTTAAGGTCTATATAAATCGTCCAGACCCTCGACAATCATAAGTGATGATAAATCAGCAGAGCAGTCGTTTAGACGCTTGAGTCACAGTTAATCAATTTCATTTGCTCAAATTGCTTTTTAAAATTTAAATATCACATAAAGCACATCTTTCAATAAATTAAAACAGAAAAGCTAAAGCATAACAACTATTGAAGTAATGTTTGTACCTATTTCTGAATTTTGTTGAATTCTTATGAAATCTTCTACATTTTCTTTGAACTTTTTTAAAGTTAATTAGACTGCGACAGCCCTGTATATGTGTAAAAATATTTGAATCTCTTTGTTACCATTAACGTTCAAAGATTCTCTGACAAATCAGGTGATACATTATTCTAGACTGTAATGTTGTAATGTAATGATTATGAAGATTAAGTTATTCTCAGCGATAAAATAACCCCATTTATATTTTTTGACCCTTATCTAACGCCTCAAAATAAGCAAACTAAAAAATATAGAAACCAATATTGCTACTAGATGTTTCCAAAGTATTCCAGATTTTATAGATATGTTTGTATCGATATGAAATTAGTTCTTTTTCAATTGTACTTGTGTTGTTCTACACGTGTGATTTTACATAAACAAAATTGTATATAGGTTTAAAAACAGAATAGATGATTTTCTTTAAAAATTAAAAGGGTACTCATTATAACACCTTGTGTACTGTTAATCAGAATTATCAGCTAACTGATTACATATTTTTACATTCTCATCATTTATAATTAAGAAAGTATTAGACTTGTCCGAAAATTCACACCACACTTTTTTAACAGATCTTCACGTTTCAAGACGCCCTGAAAACGATAATCGAGTTTTGGCGATGGCTTCTGTCTGTCTGTTTGTCCGTATGTCCGTCCGTCCGGAAACATGATAACTCTCGAAAAAATGAACAGATCAGAGCAAGCTTTGGCACACTTTTTCTGAGTCCTAAAAAAAAGAACGAGTTCGTTAACCAGTATTCCTTGACCAATGGTTATGGTTTAAGCCATCAAAAATGCTGTCCAAAAATCAAATATTTTATTTTCACGCCAAAGAAAGACAGGTACGTGAAAAAAGTGTAGGAATCAAATTAAAGCCCTCCAAAATGTCTACAATTTTTCAAAATCTATTTTTGATAGAACTTGATTTTTTTTAATGCATCGAAAAGTATCAAGTCGAAAATTCTGATTTTAAGTCAAGCGACGACAGATAAGTTAAAAATTTCTACAGAAGAATTTTTTCTTTTCATAAGATCTGCAGTTTTTCTTGTAACCATTTTTTGATAAGACTTGATATTTTTGTTTTAATTTTTGAAAATACTATAAGAAAGTCGAAAATTCTAATTTCAAGCTGAACGACAGAAAATATAAGAAAAAAGTTTCAAAAGGTAATTATAGCTTTTAAAATGTCATAAAAAAATTTTCAAGCTATTTTTTGATAGAACTTATCATTTTGGTCTTATTTATCAAAAATACTATTTAAGAATAGAAAATTCAATTTTAGAGCCAAACGTCGTGAGATACGAGAAAAAGTCTCAAAGAGCAATGGTAGCTTTTCAAAAGTCCTATAAAATTTCTTTAAACCATTTTTTAATAAGACTTGTCTCTTTTTCTTTATTTATGAAAAGTACTATAGAGAATAATTGAAATTCGAATTTCAAGCCAAACGGCTCGAGATACGGAAAAAAATTTCAAGAAGGAATTGGAGCTTTTGAAAAGTTCAACAAAATGTATCCAAATAATTTTCCAGTAGGACTTTTCAGTTTGATTTTATTTATAGAAAATACTTTTTAAAAAGTTGACGATTTGAATTTTGAGCCTAACGACGCAAAATATTAATTTCAGCGTTTAAAGATCGCTACAACATTTTTTCGAAATATATTTTGAGAGAAATACTCGTTTTTAATTTATTTGCCGAAATTCATATGCAAAAATCGAACATTCTAATATTACGCGAAAAGACGCGAAACACGTTAAAAGTCTAAAAGAATACTTGTAGTATATTTTGTTTTATTCATAAAAAATAATATAATGTCAAAAATCCTATTGTAGCTTTTTATTTTAAGGTAGTTCAGAAAAAAATCGAAGGCGTGACGCGAGTGTCACGATGAGAATGTGTAGCTTAAAGCCTATAGAGCCTTAAGCAATATAATCTTTAACATCTTTTACTATAGTTAATTACGTAGAAAATTCAAAATATGAAAATGCATACAAATACTGGAATCTAAAAGAGATATTTTTGATAAAGTTTCATTCAAGCATTCCAAGTACAAAGAGTAAATATCCGAGCGCGAAGCGCGAGGTCTGAATATGTCCAAACGCGAAGCGCGAGGTGCAAACATGTCCGAGCGCGAAGCGCAAGGAAACTCATTATCCAGCGCGAAGCACGAGATCCAAAAGACGAGCACATTAGGCTCGCTCAAACTTGTGAGCGAAGCGAGCCGCACGCGCAGCGCGCGATATAAATGTGAATTTTTGGTTCAGAATTCACCTTTTTTGCTTACAAATTCGACTAATTGGTTTAAATTTTAATTATTGTGTTGGGAATTGAACTATTATCTTAAACTAGCTGTGAATTCGATCTCGAGTGTTTTCACTTTATTAGTATTTATATTTATATGGTGCTCATTTTATGAGCACTTCGCTTCCTGTTAGCAAATGTATTTGCTTCCTCATACAGAAAGCATTAATGATTTTTCAAATAAAGGAGGAACTGTAGTTTTCATTTTCTATTTACAAAAAATGCAAAATGACAAAATTATACAAAAATGTTTTTAAATACAATAACAACCTAGGCAAATCAAATTTTGTATTTTAAATGGAAATCTTTGTATCTGGAAAAAGGAAAGGGGAAATTCCGTCACACACTATTCCTTTTCCAGCTTCAAGTTTTTTTACAAAAATTATCAAAATATTTTATTTTAAAATTTATAGACAAAAAATCTTTTTTTTAATGCATTAAATTTGATTTATGTTGATGAAAAAAGTTTTTCTGTTTAAAACAGATGTTTTAAATATTACGAATGAGCATAACTTCCTTACTATCAAAAAAAGTATATTAATATTATAGGTCAATCGGTTTTCCTTGAATCAAAGAATCTTTTCCGTTTTTGCATAAATTTTGAATTATGTTGCAGAAAAAAAGTTTTACTGTAAAAAAAACTTTTGTTCAAATATTATGCATTAACATAGTTTCCTTACTCTTCAATAAAATGTATCAATATTATACGTCAATCAATTCATCTCGAATTAACACATCTTTTCTATTCTCACATCAAGCTTAAATTATAAGAATGAGAAAATTTTAACCATAAAAATCGATTTTTAATATAATATAAATTACCATAACTTCCTAACTCTTTAATAAAATGTATTAATATTGTAGGTCAATCGATTCGGCTCGAACCAAGGAATCTTTTTTATTGTTGCATAAATTTTAAATTACGTTAAAAAAAAAGTTTTACTATAAAAAGCGTATTTTCAAATACACCAAAACTCGGCTTCAGTCCCCCCGTTTTCGGTCTTCCTAGAACGGCTACTCCACCAAGTTACTCCGGTGCGCAGGGCTAGAGACGTTGCGTTTCTCGCTTCGAAAGGGCCGCAAGTGCGCGCGTACTCTGTCGAGTGTATTACGAAATATTATAGAAACTATTCAGGCGGCCCTGAATGTTTACGTTTTGATTCCCCCGATTTCAGTCCAAAACAATTTGAAGACAACCCCCGACACTGGACTGTAACCGAGAGTTTGGTGTATATAGGGTGTTTTTTTATTATCTTGAGAGATCGAAATATCTCAAGAAATACGCATGCAACGAAAAAAATGTACGTGATAAAACATTTTTATTTTCAAAGGGGAAAAGCGAATCCGCAAAAATGTACCCCACACCCTACTCCGTCGAGTGGGAGGGGGGTAACTTTAAAATTTCAAATGGAAACCTATATATTTTATTGCAGAGTCAGATTCTCTATTAAAAAAACGTAAATTTTAACCCAAAAATTCTTTTGAAATTTTTTTCCCATTTGAAATTCTACAGTTACCCCACTCCCACCCCATGGGGTGGAGTAAGTGATTTCGGAGTCGCTTTTCTCCCTCAAAAATAAAAAGTTTTTATAACGGACATTTTTTGCATTGGATGGGTATTTCTCGAGATATATTGATGTCTCAAGATTTTAAAAAACTGTATAAAAAAATGTGATTTCAGTTCCCATTTTTGATTTGTGATTTTGAATTTATTTCATACAAATATGTGAACATTCAGAAATCTTAGGCTCCATATTAGATCTGCCATTTAAATTCATAACAGCTGATATCAAATTCTAAATCAGCTACATCAAAAACCCCCTTGTAGTAAGTTTCTTACAAATATGTAAAAATTTAGAAATTTTAGGCGCCATATTGGATCCGCCATTTAGAATTTATGAATTTTGACGCCAAATTCAAAATCAGCGCCCTCAGAAACCCCCTTGTACGAAGCTTCATATAAATCCAACGAAACGTTGCATTTTGTCCACTTTTAGTAGCCTCCCAGTCCACTGTAGATTCGAATGTACACCAAAACATCGGTTGAGGAATCCCCGGTTCAGTAATTTTTAGAACTGCTGTCCCACGCAGTTCCTCAGCTCACTGGGCGAGAGACGATTGACAGTTATGCTTGAAAAATACTAGCAGCGTAGCGGAAAGGCGCAGTGGACGGCAAGGAATACGTTGCATTTTGTTCGAGATCGCAAAGTCCTTATTTTCATAAAAGCCCACGATTTCACGTCAAAGAACGCTTACTTAATTCTCCATCAGAAAGTTTGTCTTAATGTAATGTTAAAAATCACAGCACACGAAATGATTGCTCGAGTAATCGACAAAGAAACACAAAGCAGCAAGTGTCTTGGCTCTTGGAGCACCGCAACTGACACTAACGCGATTACGCACCATGTGTGCGCACGAAGAAGCGATGGATGATATTGTTAGTTTTTGTGGTGCTCCAAGAGCCAAATTGACGGCTGCTTTGTGTTTCTTTGTCAATATCTCGAGTATTCATTTTGTGTGACGTGATTTTTATCAGTATATATTAAGACAAACTTTCTGGTGGAGAATTAATTAAGTGTTCTTCGACGTGAACTTGTGGGATTTTATGAAAATAAGGACTTAGCGATCTCGAACGAAATGCCTGGTGTTCCTTGCCCTCCATAAAATTGCATAATAATCAAAAGCAATAAATACTCGAGGATCAGACAGAATAAAACAATGGATTATGGTATGAAATCCGAAAGGATTTTATACAAATTTTTATTTACAGGTATTATCTATCTTCTTTTTCGGCGGTTGTTTTCCCTGTCATTTTCCCTGCCGTTTTCCTGTGGTCGCGAAAAAACTACAGGGAAAAAATAACCGTTAAAAAATGGCAGGCCTGTCATTTTTCTCCTCACATAAATTTATGTAAGGGCTGCATCGACAAAGGAACCTTTGAAACGATCCTATACACTGTGCACTGTACAGGATCCTTTGTGAAGTAAATTGAGGCGCGGGTTCCTGCACAGAAACATGCATAGAGTTCTTCATACAGAAAGCTATCAGGAAAACTCATTTCGCTTACAGCTATAAAGTTGCCTTCCCTTTATTCCCTGAAAGAGCTAACTCACTATCGAAACAGCCAAGCCTCTAGCTAACCCTTGCGGATTAGTTTCTATGCAGATTCATGTACAGGATTTGATAGTATCCTGAACAAGTTTCTGTACATTAATCCGCGCCTCTTTGCATTCTCTCTGTGAAGGAACCTGCACAGGATCATTCGAATGTTACAGTTTGCATACAGGTTCTTTTGCAGCATCATGTACAGTTTAATTCGCCAAATCCTTGCACGGGAATCATCAAGATTACCTATACAGGTTCGTGTACGTACGGGACATGTGCAGGAACCTTCGAGATTCCTGTATAGGAATTTTTAAATAGGTATCTCATTTCATGTGGACGTGAGTTTTTCCACAAAAAATGTTGGTTTACGTAGGAATCAGGTGATTATGACGTGGCCTTTACAGCAAAGCTGCCAGACCGTGGACCGATGGCACATGTCTGGGCTGCGCAGAAGAATCAAATTAATTAACATAACCTAAAAATACAAAAAAAGAATTACTTCTGTGCACACTCCAAATAGGCAGATGTTCTGACGATTTCTGAACATGCTGACCATTCCTGACGAAGCTGACCGTTTCTCCAACTAAAAAGGATTAAAAAATAAAAATAAATGTTTTTCAATGTTGCATATACAGATTCAAGAATGGAAAATTCAGAATCTACGGGTTTCGATAATTTCAGATAGCTACTAAAATTTTCCAGAAAAGTTTAAGATCTTGATAAATACAATGTATCTCGTAAAGAGAAAAAAATATGTAAAAGCAGATTTGTATGTATAAAAATACAGTTGATTCTCTATGCCCAGAAAACAAAAATCGATTAAATGCATTTGAATCGGCAGTAAAAATTATTTGAATAGGCTTTCTTAATAGGTGATTGCCGATTGCGACCGATTGGTTACCTGAATTGATGTATCGAATGTAACCGATTGGAAAAAGGACGCGTGAATCAGACGGAACATATTTTATGTTATAACAGTGAAAAATAAAAATTTGTATAAAATCCTTTTAGATTTTTACCCTAAACCACTATTTTATGCTGTCGGATCCTCGAGCATTCGTTCCTTTTGATAATTATGCAATTTTACGAAGGGCAGATACACGCCGCTTTTCGTAAGAAATCGCTAAGTTAAACCAAACTGAGCATATAGTGTCCTTATTTTCATAAAAGCCCACGATTTCATGTCGAATGACACTTAATTAATTCTCTATCAGAAAGTTTGTCTTAATGTAATGTTAAAAATCACATCACAGGAAATGAATGTTCGAGATATCGACAAAGAAACGAAAAACAGCTGTCAGGATCTCTTGGTTCTTGGAACACCACACCAACTGACACATTTCGTGCACTGTCTTCAATATCTCAGCTATTATTGCAGATTTTATTATAAATTGATATTGCTTATTAATTTATAATATACGCACTTAATATCAACAACAATTTCTTGTATTTTTATAATGATGCCTATATCTTAATAATTTGAATTGATAACAGTTTCTTATTCAAATCCACTACTCGCTATCACTACCGATTCACTTCGATTTAAATGATTATGAGTCTAGTCTGCCTTTTAGTATTCACTAAATAAAACTAAACTTTGCCGTTTCATTGACAGAAATGTTCAATCTCAAGTTTCCTATTGGATACAACATCCACCATACCCTGTTTTATAAAGATTTCAACCGATTCATATGCCCGTGCAAATAATTAGAAAACGCTTACTGGATATACTTGAGGTAAGTCGTTTCGATTTGACTCCATAGAACGAACAATTGAACATACCGATTCACTGCTGCCTACTCAGTTCACCGACTAAAATTTTTACAAACCGATAGACCGCAATTCGCATGAATCCGCATTTTTAAATGTTCCTATTCAAACACATTTTATTGAATCGATTTTTTTTTCCTGGGTGCCTGCATCAATGCATAAAGTTTGAATTCATGGTTCAAATATAATCTACTTCCATGTTGTTTCAATTGTTAAATCGTCAGAAGAGGCACAGAAAGCTAAGAATAAAGATAAGATGCAAGGAAAGCAATACCAGAAAAATCAGTCTGAAAAATTCTAAAAAAGCCTAAAAATTTCTTCTAGAAAAATCCTGACACGAATCTGTACTGGAATATGCAGGGGTCGAGGGAACTCTTACAAGAACGTGTTCATGATCGTTGATGTCCTATGTGTCCACAAATGAACATATAAGGGATCCTGTAAAAAATCTAGGATGGTTCCCTCCGTATCGGCAAAATTTCAGTGTCATTAGTTTA
>JAUELO010013708.1:0-11359 GCA_032357855.1 Amphibolips quercusostensackenii
CTATTTTTCAATCATCTTCAACAATCGATAAGAACGAAATAGAGCTGGACACAAGAAGTTATATTATATCAAACAATATTGCGAATTATTCTAAATATTATTAACTTCTGAATGAAAAACGACTAATAAATATGGAGTCCAGTGCAGTTGGGTTACTGCATTTCAAAGGACTTAGCTAAATAGTTAAATTATAAATTAAAATGAATAATCTTTAACTGAAATAATTATTCTTTAACTAAAATAGTTGTACTTTCAGTAAGAAAATTAATTTTTATTAAAAGAAAATTTTTTTTTAATGAAATTAGCAATCCTTAACTGGAATACTTTTACTTTTTGTTAAAAATTAATTTTACATCAAAATGCAACAATTTTGCAAAAAAAAAGTTAAATTTTCAACTGAAAAAAATTAGCTTGCAATCGAAAATGAAATAGTCAAGTTTTTAGTCAGAATAGTAATTTTGAATAAGTAAAAATTCATTTAGAACAGAAAAGTTAGATTTTTAGCTATAGAAATGAATTTTTAACTTGAATAATGAATCTTCAATTAAAATACTTATACTTTAAGTAACAAAAATCAATTTTTAATAAAAAAAACGCATTTTCAAAAAACTCGTTCAATTTGTAATCAAAGAAATTGATTTTCAAATCAAATTATAAATCTTTAACTGAAATAATTATACTTTTAGTAAAAACTAATTTTTTTCTTGCAGCAGGATAGTTGAATTTTTAACTGAAATAAGCAATCATTAACTGTTGTATTTATACCTTTAGCAAAAAATTAAATTTTAATAAAAAAAGGAATTTTCAAATAACTATTTAAATTTTTATCCAGAAAAATTAATTTTTATCTTTATTGATGAACCACCAACTAAAATGGTTATACTATCAGTTGAAAATTAATTTTCAACTAAAATTTAACGATTTTTCAATACAATCGTTTAATGTCCAACTGAAATGTGAAATCTTAAGTGGAATACTTATACTTTACTGGAGAATCAATTTTAAATAAAAAATTGTTGTTTCAAAATAGTCAAATTTTGAACCAAAAAAATTAATTCTCAACTAACATTATAAATCTTTAGGTAGGATTTTTGTGTAAAGAATATAATTTTTTTACTAAAAAAGAAATAATTATATTTTCTATAAGAAAAATAATTTTTGATAAAAAAATACTATTTCGCAGAATAGTAAGCCTTTTACACAAAAAAAAAAATTTTAATTAAATTAGATAATTTTATTTGTAAAGTTGATATCTTTAGCAGAAAAATAATAATTTTTATCTGAAAAAATAAATTTTCGAAAAACAAGTTAAATTTTTAACCAAGAAACTTAACTCTCAACTGAATTTATGAATCTTCAACTCAATTCAGTTTGCTTACAGTTAAAGTTACTTTTTAACCAAAATCAAAGATTTTTCAAAGAAGTAGTTTAATTTTCAATTAAAAAAAATTAACTTTTTTCTAAATATAATATTTCAATTTTTATTTTCAGAAGTAATATTCAATCAAAAAAAAAATTTTTTAACAAAATAGGTAAATTTTTCACATAAAAAATAAATTTCAAACTAAAATAACAAATCTTCAACTAAGATACTCAGACTTTAATTGGAAAAATTCAAATTTTAATAAAAAAACTATCCTCAAAAAACAATATAAATGTGTTACTAAAGGAATGAATTCCCAACTAAAATGATGAATCTTTAACTAAAATAGTTATACTATCAATAAAAAATTAATTTTTGACCATAAAACTACGATTTTTTCACAAAATAGTTAAACCGGCAACCAAAGATATGAATTTTCAACTAAACAGAAAACAATTTTCCTTCAAAAAAAAGAAATTTTAAATTTCTTAATAGAAAATTGATTTTCACTAAGAATCATTTAATCTCTAGCAGTATATTTCATTTTCCAACCGAAAAATGAATTTTAACTAAAATGATAAACTTTAACTAGAATAGTTACGCTTTCAGTGAAAAAAATTAATTTTTAATCAAAAAAAGAATTTAAATAATAAAGTTATATTTGTAACATAAAAAAATTAATTTTTAACTAAAATGATAAATTTTTAACCAGAACACTCATACTTTTAGTACAAGAATTATTTTTGAATAAAAAACAAATTTTCGAAAAACTAGTTGAATTTGTTACCAAATAAATGAATTTTCTACTGAAATGTTGAATCTTTAACTATGATGGTTACACTTTTAGTTTGAAATAACTTTAAAACTAAAATAAAACGAGTTTCGTTTTAATTTTTCCGAAAAATATATTTTTTACAACAAAACAGGTTAATTTTCAACTACAAAAGATAAGCTTTTTCTCAAAACAGGAATAGTTAAATCTTCAGTTAAGAAAGTTGTATTTATTAAGAAAATAATAAGTTTCAACTAAATAGCTTAATTCTCTACTAAAAACGATCAGTTAACCTTCAAAAATCAATAATTTAATTTTCAGTTAAAAAAATTATTTGCAATAAAAAAAAAATTTTTCAACATAATAGTTAAATTTTTAACCAAATAAATGAATTTTTAACTTAAATGATGAATCCTCAAATAAAGTACTTATGCTTACAGTAAAAAATTTAATTCGTCATAAAAAAACTACATATTATCAAAAACGATTTTAATTTTTAACTAGAGAAATGAATTTTTAACTAAATCGATAAATCTTCAAGTAAAATACTTACATTTTTAATTAGAAATTAATTTTCGCCCAAAAACCGAAAAATTTTTTACAAAATAGTTTCATTTTGAGCCAAAGAAATAAATTTGCAACTAAATAAAGAATTTTTATTCAAAATAGTGATTTTTTTTAAATTAGTGAATTTTCGACAAAGTGGGCTAATTTCACACGAAATGGTTGTATTTTTAATTAAAATGTGTAACTTTTAACTGCAAATAATAATTCTCAGACAAAAAGGTAATACTTGATATCTCAACCAAGAAGGATTAGAATTTTCAATAAAACCAGTTTAATTTAACCAAAAGAGACGGGTTTACGTCCAAATACTTTAATCCTGAACTAAAGCAGAATAATTTCAACTAAAGAGACAATTTTTTGGGAAAAGTGTTGAATTTTTAACAAAGAAAAATTTTTTAGTTAGAAAGTAAAAAAAAAATCTAATTAATTCATTTTTAAATAAAAAAAAAATAATTTTTTACAAAAAAGTTGAAATTTTAACCTGAAAATATTACTTAAAAAAAAAATTATAATTTTAAATCAAATGATAAAAATTTTTACCAAAAAAGATTAATTTGGAACTTAAAATATAAAAGTATTATTTTGAACCATGAAGAATTTACACCAGACAAATAAATCTTTGAGTTAAATAGTATGTTTATAGACGAATGGAAGATAATATTAGGAGAAAAGTTAAATCATCAGATTAAAAAAATTATTGTTTTCTTTAAAAGACGAATATTTCACTTTGGAAATAAACTTTTTCCTTTCTGAAAGTGTTTGGATAAATTCACATAGTTCCGATATACACTTCTGGAAGGTTTGCATCTTCCTAGGACCAACCAGAAAAGCTTTAGAAAATTTAGTATTTTATAGGGGGAGAAAAATTACAATTTTTCTACATTAGACTGTTAATCTCTGTGACTCTACAAAATATTTTTTTGACCTTTAAAAAGTATTCATCTAAAGTTGCATAGTAAATGTGACTTAACTGACACTCGATAATTGCTACTCATAAAAATTCATGACAGACAATTGATCTTGAAAGTAGGATCATTCTGATGTGCTATTTTCTGACCAAATAAAAAAAAATCTACATGAAAGCGTTATATATCGTTTTTATCAAATTTTAGAATTAAATTAATCAAATTGAACAACAGGCATTTTCTGTAAATGTTTTTTATGCAAAAGAGGATATTTATAGTCAACATAAACAAAGTATATTATTTAGTCCGCAAGTGGCAACACCTGACTCTTTAACAACTGAGACATACATTATGAAAAGCTAGGCTTTCTTTGCCATTAAAATACTACTTTGCCTTTCCTATTCACTGGTCGGTTTAATGTATGCAAATATAAAAGGCATTATGTGCTGCAAAGCTAGGTGATCATTGTATGAGAACAAGATGAATGAGCAAGATTTCGTTATATTTATTCGAATCTGCTTTATGGAAAATCAGAGAATTTTCTTTGTCAGTGATGAAGGCTCGATTTTAATGCTTCTGTGAGCTCCAATTTATAATAAATCCTAACCAGGACTTTTAGAAATAATTATGATTGTTATCACTATACTAATACAATTTCTACTATCTGATACATTTATAAATATTGTAGTTGCTTTTATTTTCTTTGAATAACTAGTAAAAAGAAAGATAATTGTTGCCTCATAAAGAAAGCTTTGTAACTATACAAATCGTCAAGATTTATTTTTTGATATATCTTGAAACAGTTTGACCTGAGAAGTCCAAAAATAAGGTTTTGAAAAAACTTATGTGTTATTGGCTAAGCCTAATTTAAAATTTAAAATTTTGCAAATGCTACCACCTGAATTTCTTACTTTGATTGAAAAGCGCTACCGTGAATTTTGTTTTATTTAAACAAAAAGTTGTTTAGAGGTTCCGCTAATTTAATTTAGATATGAAAATAAGTTTTCTTAGTTTTAGATATTTTTTAAATACAAATTAAGGACTAAAAAAATGTGACATCTCTGGAAAGTATTTGTTGATTATTAAAGAATCATGAGGCTTAGAATACGCAAACTTGTAAGTTTATTACAACTAATAGTCTAAAATGATGCCTAAATTTTTACATTCTCTTTATGATAAGAATGTATTGTTTTTATGTGAGAACTGAATTTTGCGTTTTTCTTTTTAATTCCACGTTTCAAAATCCCCTATACCCAAAAAAATCTGACTTATCGGATTGGATTATGCTTAAGCACACAGTTTTAGGGGCCGGAAATGAAGCTCTAGTTCGATAACCAGCCATTTTCGTTCAAAATTTTAAAAGTTAGAAAATTGTCAACATTTTTCAGACAAAATTTTTAGAAAACCCACACACGATGCAAAAAAAATTAATTTACAAAATTGTTCTTCCAAAATAGATCAACAAAGTTTTAAATTATCATTTTTTATAGGACTCCTAGTTTTTGTTGTAATCATAAAAAAGTAACATTCAGAATAAAAAATTAAATTTTTTTGGAAGTAAAACACATGATAGAACAAAATAAATAGACCAAATGTATCCAGTTAAAATATAATCATAAATAATATAATAATAATATAATAATAATAATAATGTTTCGATTAAAACCTAATTTTTGTTTTATTCGCAAAAATTAGCATTAAAAATAAAATAAATTAATTTTTGGAAAAACGAAGCAAGTTGTAAGAGAAAATTTATGAACAAAAGTCATTCACCCAAAAAAGATCTATCAATTTATTATTAATTGTTTTTTGATGGAACAAGAAGTTTTTGTTTAAATAATAAATAAAAAAATTAGGAATAAAAAAAATTAAATTTTCGGACAAAAGACACAAGCTACAAGTAAAGACAAATTAACCAAAATTGTGCATCTGAAGAAAATATGTAAATTTTGTAATTATTACTTCTCAATAGTAAGCATAGCTTATAATTTAATCATAACAAATGAAATTAAAAATTAATTAAAAATATAGTGGAAAACGACACAAACTACGGGAAAAAATTAGTAGTCAGAAGTTGTTTATGAACAAAAAAAAATACAATTTGTTTATTAATTGTTTCTTGATACGACGCGTAGCTTTTTCTTCATTCGTAAAAAACAGACATAAAAATGTATGAATGAAAAATTTTAGACAAGCTACAAAAACAAGAAAAAAAGATGATTTGACAAAAATTGTACAGCTTTAGAATATTTATGTCTGTACCATAGCAACTTTTTAAAATGAAATTTCTACACTAGTGATCTTTAAATTGTATTGAATTCCTTTAAATTTATTTTCTATATTTATATTACAATTAAATGAAGCTTTATTTACTTTTTGAATTTTTTTCTAATTTTCTTTTAATATTTTTTATTTGGCTTAGATTCTCATAAACTCATCTTAAATTCGTATAAATTTTACTGACTTTTCTCACATTTTTCTAAAATCAGTCCAGTTTTACTGATATGAATAAAATATTTTGGATTCTAACGTTTTTTTTTGCAACTTATTTAAACTCATTTAAAACTTTTTCTTTATTATTGTTAATTGATACTATATTTTTAAAATTTTTTAAAATTGCCTAAAATCCTAATTCAATATGTATATATATATATATATATATATATACATATTTTTTTTTTTTATAAATTAAACTTCCAGTCCTTTGAATTACCATTCAATTCTCCGCTATTTTATCAAATTTTTTTTAGTGTTCCTTTATTTTTCATTATTTATTCCAAACTTAACAAAATGAATGAAACTTTATATTTTTGCATTGTTTTAAATACTTGAATTTTTTCTTTAATTTATCTCTAAAATATATTTTTAAGTACTACAAAAACCTTCAAACTGTAAAAAATGACATGTTATTGTGTATTTTAATATTCAAGATTTTTTCTGTTACCTATTATTAAAATATTAAACATTTTCTGATCACACAAAATATTATCTTCATATTGTAGAAAAAATACTGTGCGAATCTTTCCAGAAAAAAATTGTAGGGTACATTTCAGAATATTAATTAGCATGAAATAAAAATTTTCCATTTTAAGCCCCAGAATATCTTTAATCTTTTCTTTCTTTTTTGAAATAATGTCTTATTCCGCAACTAACAAAAAATACTTTTTAGAAGTGAATTTAATTTTTTTTTAAAAGTGTTCCGTTGTTTTGAAATTCAGGATGAGCATTCAAATATTTCTCAGAAGCTTGGCTTGTCCCGAAATTTTCGGGACAACTAGTCCATCCCCTTTTTCAAATTCTTTAAAATTTTAGGAATGACTAGTCGCAGTGTGAAGTTTTTTTTTTAATAAACTATAATCCATAGCAGTATTCTTTTATCAATTAAAAGTAATTTAGGGAGTGGCACATGGAAAATTCCAAAATTCAAATTTTTACTAGGCACCCTATTTAATTGGAAATGCGGTTAAGAAATACTTCTCTGTATAGATTTGAATGAAATACATCCGTTTAAAATTCAAAGAAGTTTAAGTTCGATTTATTAAATATCTTGAGAAGCACAAAAAATTATTTTGTAAAATTTGAAAACTTTCAGATCTTTCATCAGAGTATGAGCTTAGTGAACCAAACTTTTTATAACAAGCAGTTGTACTAAGTTTATATAATTTGATGGAATTTTTATTTTCATAAAATAGTAAATCTTCCAAAAAATTTGGGAGTTTTTAATTTTTTGTTCATTAGTAAAATTGATTTAAAATATGATAAATATATCAACATAATGACAGTCAAATTCGTTCGTTTTGATAAGATAAATCGATATATGTATTCGAAAATATTTTATGCCAAAATGAAGTTATGATATTTCAAGATATACGCATTTTTCTAATTTAACTTTTTTGGGTAAAAAACTTGAATAAATTACCTGGCAATTAACTCATACATAAAAAAGATTGGTATAGCCATTAAAGCTGTAGCTTTTGGGAAAAAAATACTTTAAAATATGTATTTTATTGGATTCGCAAACATAATGGAACTACTTTGTTAGAAATTCATTTTTTTTTTTGATTCGTCATTTTGGTAAAAATCCTTTTTTTTTGTTCAAATTTTAACTATGTTGTGATCGTTTTTTGAAATTATTTTTTAACTTAACATTTAGCTATTCCATCTTTAATGGAAAATCAATCTTCTTCTGCTAAAAATTGAACCATTGGTTCAAAAGTTCCTGTATTTTGTTAAAAATTAATATTTTTTTTTAGAAGATTGATTTCGTTCAAAATTGACTCATTTGGCTTAAAAATTTGTGTTTTTTATTAAAAATTTATTTATTAACTCAAAATTTAACATTTTTGTTTAAAAATTATTCTCTTTGGTTAAAAGTTAGTTGTTTTATCAAAAATATATTTTTTTGTAAAAAACTTATCTTTATTTTTTTCGAAATAATTTTTTAGACATTTAATCTTTTTGGTAGAAAATTTATTTGTTTTGTTGAAAATTGAAATATTTCGTTTAACATCTATTTTTATTGACAGAAAACTGATCTTTTCAATTAGAAGTTAGAATATCCTTTTTTATTTTTTTGTTAAAAATTAATCTTTTCAGTTGAAAATTCGATTGAAAATTAGAATACTTGGTTGAAAATTTATGCACTGTTTTAAAAACTATTCTTCTTTGGTATAAAATTAACATTTTTGGTTAGGATTTCATTCCTTTACTTGAAAGTTATTTGTTTCATTAGTAACTATTTATATTAACTGAAAACTTGTTTAGTTAAAATTTAACCTCTTTGTTACAAATTTATTTTAATTTCCTTAAAAACTCATTTTATTTACTGAAAATTAAACTATTTCATATTTTGTTGAAAATTGATTTTTTTTAGTTGAAAATTTATCTCTTCATCATTCATTTGGTTAAAAATGTATGTATTTTGTTAAATATTATTCTACCTTAGTAAAAAATATTCTTTTTAGTTAAAAATCCATTATTTTGCTGAGAAATTATTTTTTTAAATGAAAAATTAATTTTTTTAAAGTAAAAACTCAACTCATCCATATTTCGTGAAATTTTTTACATAAAAATTCAGTCTTTTTGTTTGAAAATTCATCTGCTTGGTTAAAAATTAAATGATTGCGTCAAAAATTTATTTCATTTGTTTTAAAACTTATGTTTTCAAATAAAATTAATTCATTCTATTTTTTGTTAAAAATTTATCTTCTCCTTGTAAAAAATTATTCATTTTGGTAGACAATTCAACTATTAGGTTGAAAATTCGATTGAAAATTAAAGTATTTGGTTGAAAATTCATGTGTTTTGTTAAAAACTATTTTGTTTTAATAATAAATTACATTTTTGGTTAAAAATCCCTTCCTTTGTTTGAAACCAGTTGTTTAATTTAAAAGAATTTTTTAAAATCAAAAACTAAACTAAATTTATTTTTAATTATTTTCCATGGACATTACATTTTCTGGCAGAAAATTTATTTGTTTGCTGGAAAATTAAACTACTTTTTAAAAAATTTATTTTAATTGTTTGAAAAATTATTTCTTTAACTTGACATCGTACTATTCTATTTTATTTTTTGTTGGAAATTTTGCTTTTTCAGTTGAAGAATCATCTTTTTCGTTGAAAATATGTCTTTTTATATAGAAAATAGATCTTCTGTGTGAAAAATTGTATCAAAAATTAAAATATTTGTTTAAACATTCATGTATTTTGTTGAAAAATAATTTTTTTGTAGTCGAAAATTAATCTTTTTGCTTAAAATTCTACTTATTTTGTTAAAAATCAGTTTTTTAAATTAAAATTTAATTTTTTTTTGATAAAAATTTAACTAATCGATTCATCGTCGAACTTTGTTTATAGAAAATTAGTCTTTTTGGTTTAAAATTTATCTGTTTGCTTCAAAGTTTAACTATTTTGTTAAAAATATATATTATTTGGTTAAAAACTTATTTCTCTAACATGTAATTAAACCATTCAATTTTCTGTTAAAAATTTATCTTTTCTTTGTAGTAAATTAATCACTTTGGTGGAAAATTTAACTATTAGGTTGAAAATTTGATTGAAAATTGAAATATTTGCTTAAACATTCATGTATTTCGTTAAAACTATTCTCTTTTAGTATAAATTAACAATTTTTGGTAGAAAATTCATTTCTTCGGTTGAAAACTAATTTTTTTATTGTAAATATTTTTTCTCAGATAAAAACTTAACTACATCCCTTTAGAAATGTTTCTTGAAGACATAAAATCCATTTGTTAAGTTAAAAATTCACCTATTTTTTTTTTAATTTATTTTTATCGCTTGTAAACGTATTTCTTTAGCTAAAAATATAAACAATTTTATTTTATTCTTGTTCAAAATCAATCCTTTTTTTTATTTACAAATTCGTATGTTTTGTTTAAAATTTGTCTTTTTTGTATAAAGTTCATCTTTTGTGTGAAAAATCCTATTAAAGGTTAAAATATTTATTTAAAAATTCATGTTTTTTCTAGAAATTGTTCTTTTCTGGTAGAAAATTTATCTTTTTGGTTGAAATTTTATTTCTTAAGTTGAACATTAGTTTTTTCAAATTGAAAATCAATATTTTCTAAATAAAAATTTAACTAATTCTTTTTACGCCGAAATTTTTTTTACGAAAATTGAGTCATTTTGGTTAAAAATTCATCTGTTTGGTTGAGAATTTAATTATTTTGGTACAAATTTATTTTTTTTTTGTTGAAAAATCATTTTTGTAACAGAAAATTAAAATATTTTATTTCACTTTTGATTTAAAATTCATCTTTTTTATTTGAGAATTCATCTACTTTGTTGGACATTTTTTTTATAGAAAATTGATCTTCTGTGTGGAAAATTCCATTAAAAGTTAAAATATTTGGTTAAAATTATGCTTTTTCGAAAGAAAATTAAACGTTATGGTTAAAATTTTATTTATTTTGTTTAAAATTAGGTTTTCCAAGTTGAAAATTTATTTTAGTTAATAAAAATTTGACTATTTCATTTTTTGCCAAAATTTTTACTATGGACCTTTAGTCTTTTTAGTTGAAAATTAATTTGTTTTTTTGAAAATTCAACTACTTCGTTAAAAATGTATTTCCATTGCTTAGAAACTTGTTTTAATACTTAAAAATTTAACTATTCTATTTTTTGTTGAAAATTCATCTTTTCTTAGTTGGAAATTCATCTATTTGGTAAAAATTTGTCTTTTTTGGTAGAAAATTCATTTTTTGTGTTAAAAATTACATTAAAAATTAAAATATTTGCTTGAAAATGCATGTACTTCAAACAAAAATTCTTTTTCAGTAGGAAATTAATTTTTTTGGTTTAAATTCCATTCCTATGGTTATAAATTAGTTTTTCAAATTAAAAATTAATTTTTTCAAATGAAAATTTAACTAATTTATGTTTTGCCGAAATTTTTTTGTGTGGGCGTTTAGTCTTTTCGCTTAAAAATTCACCTGTTTGGTTGAATATATAACTATTTTGGTAATTGACAGTAACGCTTTCCAGATTTTCGTACACATTTATTTTTTACAGAAAGATTTTATTTTTATAATTCCAGAAACTATTGGTGTAAATTTTTAGGCAACCACAATAGAAAATGGAGAATCTGAAAGTTTGAATTCACACACTAAATTTAGATGTTTTTTACATTAGTCTTTCTAAATATTTCATTTAATTCCATAAAAAAAATTCTACATAGGAGGTCTTTTGTTTGACTGCTCTTGCATATTCAAGTTAAATTTAATATGATTTTAA
>JAUELO010013725.1:0-11359 GCA_032357855.1 Amphibolips quercusostensackenii
TTTATTTCAAAAATTTTGATTGTGCCAAAATCAGTCGGTTCTCATTGTTCAATCCTAAACCTTAAGCAATTAAATAAGTTTCTAAAAACGGTGCATTTCAAACTCAAAAATGATAAAGCAGCTCAAAAAATAATAAGACCAGGCTATTATATGGCAACCCTTGACATAAAAGATGCCTATCATTTAATTTTGGGCGCCAATACAAATACAAAGTTTTTAAGATAAATGTTCTCAGTAAATTTTTACGAATATACTTGTATCCCTTTTAGTATGAGTACAGCACCATTTACATTCACAAAACTTATGAAGCCGGTTGTTTCACATTTAAGATCGCTAGGTTTAGAATCAGTAATTTACTCAGATGATATGCTTCATTTTGGAAATGATGCGGTAGATCGTTAGTGTAATTTTGATCAAACTTGTTACTTTTTGAAGAAATTAGTGTTTTTAAATTATCTAAGAAAGAGTAACTATTGCCTTTATTACGATGTAGGTATCTGGGATTAAACTATAATTCGAAGGACATGATTATTGAACTTTCAGAAGATAAAATGTTAAAAGTAATTTTTCAATTCAAAAGTTTTTAAAATATTAAAGAATGTAAGATTAGAAAATTCGCTGGGTATATTGTAACATTTGTTTAATGCTGTTGCACGTTAAAATATGGATGGCTCTACTTAAGAAATTTCGAATACGCGAAAGTAAAAGCTCTTCGAGAAAATAATGGTGATTTTGAGTTAACAAAGTCTGTAGTGGGTATTTCCCAAACTAACATTAAATGATGGAAGTTGAAAATTCCAAACGAACGAACTTCATTACGTTTTTCAATCCATGTATTGAGATTTTTACAGATGCATCCTCTATCGGTCGTGGGGCTGCATTGCTTCTGGACGAAGACTGAGAGATCAAACATATTAAAAGTCCAGCGCTTGTGGCTGCCTTGATGGGTCTTGAATATTTCGCGAGTTAATATTTTGAAGGTCGATAACATCACTGCGATTATGTATATAAATAATAAAGGTGGAGTATAATACCCTTAGTTAAACGATCTTACAAAGAAGATATGGATCTGGTGCGAACAAAGAGATCTTTGGGTATTCGCATCATATATATTCTCTAAGGATAATTTTGAAGCAGACAACAGTGAATCGATGAACTTTACTTGACTTTTAGCGACGAAGCGCCGTCAAAAACAACTGTGAATCCGTGGTACTCCGAATTTAATCAAGGCCGTGTTTCGCTCAACAACGAAGTTCGAGAAGGTCGCCCAAAATCAGTCGTTATCCCAAAAAACATTGATGTTATGCGTGAACTAATACTGCAATATTGTATGAAAATTTGTCTTGCAGAAAAATTTGTTGCCGTTGGATACGAAGAAGCAATATAATTGTGGTTTAAAAAAATGGTGGACATTCTGTAAAGCCAAAAATATCGATCTATTTCAAGGCCCAATTCCAGAGCTCTTATCGTTTCTCACAGGAGAATACGAAAAGGGTATGTCTTATGGTTCTTTAAACTCTTTTCGATCCTCAATTGCATTAATGTATGGTACAGAGTTAGCAGAGGGTGAGATAGTCAAAGAGATTTTTAAGGGTGTGTCTAAATTGAGACCACTAAAACCTAAATATAATACAACCTGGGATCCAAAAGTAGTATGGGATTATATTAAGAAATAGGGTCTGAATGAAGAGTTATGTTTAGAGAAAACGTCTCTTGAGCTCGCGATTTTTTTAGCGTCATTAACAGGTCATTGTTACCAAACTATTATAAATATAGACATAAGAAACATTAGGAAATTAGATAGAGGAATGGCAATGAAAATTCTGGAGCAAATCAAAACCTTGAAAATTCATATGCCTGAGGCTACGTTACTTATTCCGTTTTTTACTCAGGACAACCTTGTATGTCCTGCGTTGACCCTTCAGATATATCTTAAAAGAACTAGCTCCATAAGATGCGCAAAACAAAAATTATAATTATTATTTAAGAAGCCTTATAATCCTGTTACTACACAGACTATTAGCCACTGTATAAAACATGTAATGACAGAAAGTGGTATAAACATTAAAGTCTTCAATGCTTACAGCAATCGCCATGCTGCTACTTCAGCAGCGCATAGAGTAGGAGTTAATATAGAAACAATTTCAAAAACCGCCATTTAGGGACAAAAATCTAAGACGTTCACTTGTTTTTATAAGAAAGATATAGTAGGTGATTGCCGGTCATTTGCGCTTTAGATTCTAGAATAGCAGATTTAGTTAACGCCATGTTCTAGTTTTTGTACGTTTTTAGAAATTAGTGTTCTAATTGAAAGTTTGAATTGTAATACCAAAACTTTAATATAATTCAGTTAAAATAAAATCTAATTAATCAATTTCACAACAGAAATGGCCGTAATGGCCTTTGAACGGCTACATGATAATTTTGAAAGAAGAGGCGCAAAATACAATTAGATGATAAAAGTACTAAACCGAGCTTACGTGTAAGGGAAGTTCTATCATAATTGTATGAAGCGCCTTTATTAAAGAAATTATTCCTACCCAATGATTAGTGCTCATTATACTAAAATAAAATCCCATAAATAATTAAGGCGATACTTTGAAGTAATGATGAAGAAGCGGAGCAGGGACGTGATGATCTAGAGTTTTGTTTCTTACCTTTGAAGTGTGGCGCTAGTGTACACCGACAGAAATACTACATGATAATCTCTTTAGAAGGGGCGCTTCATACAATTATTATAGAACTTACAGATAACTTTGTTTAATTATCTAATTTTTCTAAAAATTTTCTTTTGAATTATTTATCTACACGTTTGAAACTTAAAAAGAAATATATAATAAGACATTTTGACAAAAAAACATTTTCTGTACATTTGCAGCGGGAAAGAAAAGAGAATTAGATTTACAACAACAATGATTGCGAGATGTTCGTGATATATCGGTAATAAAATAGTAGTTTTTTAAAAAATGATCAATTTATAAGTAATTGCTATTGCTTTAAAGATTGAAAGGAATAAGAGGAAAAATAGGATGTAAGGAATTTCGAGTCTTACCGTAGTTCATTAAACAGAATCGTGATTTCACGTGATCAAGGTTTGTACTAACGAGCAATACGAGCGAGCTTTTCGATGGTTTCCATTATTGATCGTTAAAGGCATCCTCCGCGTTCTCCAGTGTACCATTCATAACTGACGATTTACAACGGACGCTAATAGTCAGTGTCATTAAGCGGCGCGTAAATATTATATAGTAAATCGCGATCTCGTTTTCGCGCATTCATCGAATCCAGTGTGTCGCATTAATCATTTCGTTCATACTGCTTTTATCGATACAGTCCTTTCAGATTCAAACAACTGATAAATCAATGAAGCTAAAATTTAACTTCCAAGAAGAATTAAAATTTGTAATAACCTGTATTAATGAAAATATTCTCTAAAGTCACATGTTTTAATAAGTAAATCAGCAAACCAGCTTTCAATTCTAAAAAAAAATAATTAGTATATATAGTAGGATAAAGAAATCAATTATCAAGGGCGTTTCACAGAGGAACAGAATCGACAAAACACGGCCAAGAGTTCTATTTATCAAGTTTACCATATAAACTTAAAATTCTTAACTTTACGTGTTCATATAACCAGTCAATCATGTAATATTTTTAAAAAGCGGTAACTTTTAAAATTTTTTTTAGAAAAAATAAAGGCGACCATATAATAGTTTTGTGTTCACAGATTTTCTAACTCCAATTTCAACAGCTTCACATTAAATATTGACATAAAGAAAATGACTAAATCCCGCAGGATTAATAAGACCCAAAATATGTCTGTGATGTAAACCCAACTTTTTAAACTTCCATTCAGAATTGGTGAAATTAAAATAATTAAAAAATGTTTCTACAAGTGATGCAGCGAGGACATATAATGCGAGTTTTCAAAAAAAGTATTAAAAATGTCTATGTTTTCTTTTTAGAAAGCAGTTCCTTACGATCTATATTTTGAACCATGAAAAAATTTTGTTGTGTTTTTTGCGGTATTCAAAGATATTCTGAAAATTCTATCTGAATAATCTTAGTCTTTAATAGGCTTAACTAAGACTTATATAATGTCTTAAGCTAAAGAAAAAATACAACAAAGGTTTGGGTTTAAAGAAATCAATTATTTACTCGACAAATGATTCTCACTCCGTTATTTGGTTCCTTTACCCTATATATAAAAAAATTATTAAAAATAAGAAGCGGCTTCTAGCCTTTTCAATTGTTAAACAGTTCATTTTGTCAAGAAGATAAAAATATAGCATCGAAATTAATATGTCTTATCATAAATTCTTGTTCTACTTCAAATTTATTTGAAGTAGATATGGAGCGTTACGGTAAGACTTGTAAGCAACATTGTGAGAATGATGATTTAGTTTTGTGTTTCAAAACAATCTATAATCTGCTGATGAAATTATATTTACTAGGGTTTTTCTATAAAATTCCTTTCTTTTTTGACTTGCTAAAACCTTGAATCGGAATTTTCTTTCTTTTGGTAAGAAAATTATCTCTTATTCTTTTTAGAACACTCATAAAATTAAAAAATGTGCATTTTCACAATGTTAATTATTTAATCTTTTGCAATGAATAAAATCCTTTATCAGGGTATCCTGCGATGTTTTAAAAAATCAAGAGAAGTATCAATAAGTACAAACAAGAAATTACGATTTTATGAAAAATTTTATATTAAGGGTTAAAATTTGTCCTTATTTTTCAAATGACAGAAAATATTACCTATTTCACTAAACACAATTTCTTGTATTGACAGGAAAGAATTGAAACAATAATTGCCAAATTAGGATTAATTTGTTTTATTACTTGAAACTCACATTATTCATTTTACTTACAACGATTTCTGGCATTAAGAAACATTTGTTTTAAAACATTTGATAATTAAAACTGTAGAAATGAAAATTTTAGAAAGTTTTAAAGACGAGATTTTTGCATCAAAGAGGTATAATTTTCATAGAAATTAAAGAATTTTCTGAAATTTAAATTTTATTGAATTACAAAAAAAAATGATTTTGTATCTAAAAAAAAAAGTTAAAAATGGTAAATTTCTAAAAAAATACTGTGATGAGGAAAACCTTTTAGCTTAGAATAACATTCCTGAGATAAAAGATGAAGGTTCCTTTAAACAAATAAACTGGCACATGAATTGATTATATATTATTGATATGATTAAATATTATAATTAATATATTCTATACAATCTTCAGAAACAAGATTTAGTTAAATAGTTTTGCAATTTATATGTCTAACGAAAAATGCATTCATCACTTAAATGCAATAAAGTGTGTGACATTGTTATCTATACACACTAGAGTTATTCTTCTCTTTATCAGAACAAATTCAACGTTATAGTAAGAAATGCGAGTAATATTGCAATATAAATGTTGAACAGAAGTCAAAGCGAGTTTTAGCGGGAAGGCTGTTGATCTCAAGCACTAACCTCAAAGTTTAATTACCTCGATTTTCGGAATAAATCTTAGAATCAGGTAATTATCAGATACTAAGCAGTACTAATTTTTTAAATTAAAGTAGGTATGCATAGGAAAAAACTGTTAAATTTAATAATTTTAGCGATTTGGAGGCTAGAGCTTGATTCCTACAGCCTTGTGTAAAATGTATCTAATTTTTCTACCTGTTATAAAATGGTTTGGGCAAATTGCTGCATTTCTTAGCTGCGACTCACTCAAAGGACCACGCTTAATCGCACTCATCCAACTTTCTCGTATTTTTTTTCTCGAAAACTCTATTTTTCCTGGAGAGTGAACGTTCCACACGGTCTTGCATATTTTTGGTTTACTTTTGCTAAAATAGATGGAATTTTACAATATTATATTTCAGAGTCCTTTTTTTCTTCTTCGGACAATCCACAACAGAACACGAGTGTACAATTTTTTTTTAAATAAAAGAATTAATTGACCCTTGAAAAGTACATTCCATGCGAATGAATGTATATAACACGGTGTAATGCCTGAGGTGTTCGGACATTTTGAAATGACGTCACAAGTGGAAAAGCTCTATTATATACTATTTATTTGTAAAAAGTTTTTGACTTCTTAAATTCTTGATAATATTAGATTCTAAAACAATGTATTCAATGAATCTGTGTAACGGAGAATTACTTAATTGACGATTACTATTATTAACTCAGTAAAGGGCGATATATCATTTTTTGAATAATGCAATGATGCAATAGTGCAATAGCAGACATGAAAATGTCTAAAAAATAAATTATGATACCATAAATACGAGCAATACGTCATCACCGAATTTATAAACGATGCAGCAAAATATATTGATGAATCATTAAAATATATTGTTTCTGCACTTTTAGGCCATGTAGCTCAATATTGTAAAAAAACTTCATTTTTGTACAATAACATTTGCGAATACTGTTACATAAATTTTTGTAAATCAGGCGATCAATATACTACATCGCCAAATCATTAAAACATTACCCATAATTTTTAATATTATATTCTGACCCGATGCTCTGTTTACAATATTAAAAACATGGAACATGTATTTGCATTAAAATGTTTAAATACTGTTTACGCTATATTTTTTAAGTTGAACATTATTTTCTCAAGAGTGGATTTCGGAAAGAATATTCACACTTATTCAAAAAAATAAAAATTTAAGTAGAAAAATAACAGCGTATCAAAATACATTGCTAAATAATAAAAACATATCTACATATGATTTTAAAAAATATTTGAAATACTCATTTTACGGACATTATTGTAAATCAGTGCATCAAAAAACATCGCGGAATCATTGAAACATTATTACCTTTTACTTTTAAAATTATATTTCAATTCAATACTCAGTTAAGCAAATATAAATTATCAAACAATTACTCGCATTTAAACTTTTACATAATTCAAAAAACAACAGCTACGAAAATACCTCGCTAAATTATTAAAACATAATCTACATATAACATTAAAAATAAAATTCAAAAACTACCTTACTTTTAGCATATCTATCTTACCAGTAAATTAAGTACCACTTCTCTATGCTTCAGGGAAGTGAACTGAAAAAATTGAAACTTCGATAAATTTAAGTTTAAAAATCTTCTCTTTAGAATAAAACTAAAAAAATAACCAAATATTTACTTGTTTTTGAATTATAATAAAGTATGTAGAAATATGCGTCGAATTGACACCTTATGTTAGTAACGCACGAAAAACAACAGACAAAAGAATGCAGTGGAATTTTATAATCAATAATTAGTCATAACAATTGCAAATAATTATATAATTGTGAAAAGAAGATATGTCTAAAATATAAGTTAACTATGATTATACATATACAACCAATATTATATCACATAATCTTAATGTAAATAAAGAATTTATGTGACTTAACTAAAAAAATTAAAATGCAATCTTCAAGCAGTATAATATTGCGAGAAAAATGATTCAGTGATTAATAAATCAGTTAACAACGTGAAAGTCAATAAACAATTATTTTCATTGAAACATTTATATAATTTCTACTTTATATTTTAATTTAAATTTGAATTATTTATAAAATTCTTAACTAATTTCAGCAAATAACTTAAATCATTTTCACACATAATTTCAAAATCTGAATTCATAGACTCATTACATAACATCACAAACAAACACTGGCAGAAACTACATAATTATAATCGAGGTATTTTACATATAAATAAACTCTATTATCCAAATTAGAGCAAATATTTAATTGCATAACCTTAAAGTAAATAATCAATTAATGTTATTTAATAGATAAAAATTAAAATAAAATCTTTATGCAATTTATTATTGTGAAAAAATGTATCAGTCAATATTTAATCAATGCACAACATAAAAAGCATAAAACAATTATTCTTATTAAAACATTTAAATCAATTTTCCTTTATACTTTTTTCGGAATTTTATTTCTGAAAATTAAAATTATCAGTCGACTTTTATACTACTCTTCGAAAAAATTAAAACATAAGCTTAAAAAAAATTTTTTTAATTGAATTCAGATATTCATTTAAGCATTGCCTTATAAATTCAAACATTGAAATAACTTTCACTTTACCTTTTTTTTTTTTTTTACTTTTTGTCTAAGAATCTGATTAATTAGTAACCTTTTATACTAATTTCAGAAAGAATTAAAACATATTTATATATAATTTTAAAAATTTAATTCAGATACTCATTTCACAACATCAGACACGTTTAAAAAATTATATATGAGTAGGATAAATTTATTTTAAATACACTAGAACCTCGGTTGAGGATAACCCCGTTTAGTAATTCTTTGAACTGCTGGTTCTCGGAGTTTCTCAGCTCGCGGAGTTGAGGAAAGTTTGTAAATAATGCGTCGCCACCAGTAGCGGAGCAATAAAAGCGGCCAGTCTTTATTTTGCACTGTTATTAATTCCTAATAAAAAAACTTACATAGAACTTCTTGTTCTTTTGATAAAACTACAACGTTTATCACTGAAACAAAAGTAATTTCATTAAATGAAAATTTGACTATTTCATTATTGTGTCGATACATGTTGGTTTTGGCCCAAAATTTAATTACTTATTGAAAAATTAAAGAACTTTATCAGAAATGCATTTTTTCGTGATTAAAAAAAAAACATTTTTTCTTCAGTTAAAGACGCACGAATATCCTAAATAATACTGTTTTGTAAAAAATTCATCTTAACTTTACTTTAGAAAAATCCAACAGAAATGGTTCATACGACCCAGACTGTCAACATTTTATTACCCCGATTTAGGATGAAGCTTATTTGTAGGCAGCCCATGAAACTGTTCTTAAATCGGAGTTATGGTATATGAATTAACCATTATAATGCAAATTACATCCAATATTGGATCACATAACCTTACAGTAATTAATCAATTTATGTTACCTAATTTTATAGAACCTAAATTTTAATCTTTATTTAATGCAATATTGTGAAAAATTATTTAGCTAATGATTAATCAATTATTTGGCAAAGAAGAAAGCATTAAACTATGAAGTCTATCAAAACATTCAAATAATTTTCACTAAATAATTTTGTTTACCTTTAGTTTATGAAAATTTAATTTATTGATAACCTTTTGAACTAATTTCAGAAAATTTTAGTTCTCATATAATCAGTTAATAATTAATTAATCAGTTTACAGCATAAAAGAATTAAACTTTTGTTTTCATTGAATCATTTTAATAATTTGCACTTTAATTTTTTTTAACTCTAACTTTTATTTATAAATATTTTATTTATCAATAAAATCTTTATGATTTAAGAAAATTGAAGTTTTAGAAAAATAGATTATTAATAATATAGTGATAATAATTATTAGTAATATAATAATGTTTAACATTATTTTTATCCTAACATTTAAATATTTTTCAATTCCTATATTGAAAAAAAATATTCAATTGCATTTATGAAAATTTTAGTAATTAATTAACCCTTTATACTAATTTGAGAAAAAATTAAACATATGTCTATATAATTTTTAAAATTGAATTTAGGTAATCATTTCACAACATTCCAATATTTAAAAAAATTATATCATTTTAATGATATATTTAATTACATAATCTTAATGTAAATAATCAATATGTTACTTAATAGAAAACAATTAATTTTCAATCTTCATGTAATTAAATATTATTGTGAAAAAAATTATTTAGCTAATAATTAAATAATCAGTTCAGAACATAAAAAGCATTTGATAATTATCTGCATTAAAGCATTCCAATAATTTTTACCTAATATTTTTCTAAAAATTAGAATGATTAATAACCTTTTGAGATAATTTCAGAAAAAATATAAACATGTGTAGATTTAATTTTAAAAATTAAATTCACTTATTTCACAACATTTGAAACATTTGAAAAATTATGTAACAGGAATAAGGATAATTTAAATATGAATACATTTTCAATATACAAATTGCAGCCAATAATCAATTGCACAACCTTTAAATACCAAAAATATTTAAACAATTATATAATTATAATAGAGGTATTTTGAATGAAATAAAAACTTTTATTATAAAAATAATAGCTAATATATAATTACAGAAGCTTGAGGTAAATGTCTGATTTACGTTTAGCATGAAAAGTATTAAAAAATTATTCTAATTGAAATATTCAAAAAATTTTCACATCATAGTTTTTTTAAATTTTAATCTGCATTTCGATCTATTCAATTTATTAATGACTTTTAAAATTCATTCCAGAAAAGATTAAAATACATGTACATATTGATTAATCATTTTACAACAGAAAAAGCAGTAAAAAGATAACATTATTAAAACATTTAAATAATTTTTACTTCATATTTTTCTTAAACATGAATTAATAATAACCTTTTGAACTAATTTCATAAAAAAAGTAAAATATATGTTGATGTAATTTTCAAATCAGAATTCAAATACTTATTTCACAACATCGTACAAGCTTACAAAAACTATATAATTAGAATAAAGGTATATTTAACATTAATAATCTTTTATTCTACAAATTATAGCCTATATTCGATTGCATAACCTTGAAGAGAATGATCAATTTATGTACCTAATTAAAACAATTAACATTTCATCTTTATCTGATTTAATATTGTAAAAAAAATGACTCAGTTAATATTTAATTCATATGTTCACAATATAAAAGGTGGCGCCACGAACTTAGACAATTCTGAAATAATAGAGTATAGACTATACTCCAGTAATTAAAGTAGAAACATTGTACTCGATTTATACTATACTAAATTACTACAACCATGTAGTCGATTCCTATTATCCCACAATCTTACACAAGATGAAGGTTACCTTTTTTCATATAAAGGATCATCCGTAACATATTTAACGCATTATTGAAAGCTTTACCATCCGCTGTGCACAGCTAAACACTAAATAAACATTATTTATTTTTAAAAAGAGTCAAAGTACTTGCCTCCTAACGAAGTATACATTAATCTAACAATTAATTGACACTGACCCTAACTACCTTAATCCGTCCGGTAAGGAGACAAGATAACAGGGTAGAAAAGGCAAGGGTAATACCTATGCGAACTCAAGAGAGAGAAAAGAATACTCGCGCAGTAGGATAATTAAAGTTCTCAATTGTTTGTAGCGTTTTTATCCAACTTCAGATAAATAATATCTCTAGGATTTACTTTGCGCGTAAACAGTCGTACGATACAAAATAGAAAATACTCACATGAATCATCCGGAAGACTTTAAAAAAAATTATTTACACAATTTATAGTTTTAAAAAAGCGCGCGATTCACTGCAAATAAGATTGCTGATGCGACGCATGCGCAATATAATTTAAAGAACCGACTGGGGAGAA
>JAUELO010013732.1:0-11358 GCA_032357855.1 Amphibolips quercusostensackenii
TGTGACGCCTGCGTGATTAAAACCTGCTCAAGAATCCAAAGAATTAAATACTGTTAACACTAAGAAAATGATAAACTCCGTGAATAATGTGAAATTTGCAGATATTGAAGATTGTGGTACAATGAAATACTAGATGCAATACAATGATTCGCATTAAGTACGTGTAAGCTGTCAAATTGGCAACTTCGTAGAAAGAGACAAATTCTCTGCCATAAATCTTTTGAAGGGTGATAGCCTGAACCCTACTTTTTTTTAAAATTTATTCGTCATTGAAAAACGAAGAGAATGACACTGAAACAGTAAAAAAAAAATTTTTTGGCTAGATAAGCAGTTTTTGGTAAAACCACTTTGTTCGTGTTTTTCCTTAGTTTTTTTAGATTATCTCGGTCGCCGTATAAGATATCACAAAAACAAGCTTGCCGTTTGATTTAGCATTAAAAAATGCTTTGAAATCTTATATTAATTTTTATTGGAAAAATTGTTTACAACATTCTATCTCCTGATTTGTATTAAAAAAAAAATGTTGATCCCAAAACTTTCGAAAACCTGAAGTGCTGCAAAGAAATGGATATCAGATTCGAATTCAGCACAAAAAACTACTCTAAGATGGACATATCTCATTCTATGAGCACATAGGTCAGATTTGGTTAGGCAGTGATAAATTACCATAAGGTTCGTACTCATTGAAACAATGAATTAATATTATAGGTTGATCAATTTTTCTTGAATATCTTCCGTTCTTGCATCAATTTTGAATTATGTTAATTAGAAAAGTTTATCAATATCACAAAGCTTTCCCTATGAGGAAGCAAAAAATCAAAGTGAATCAGAAGAAGCTCGTTTAACTTTACAAAATTTTCCAAAAATAATTTCAAAAATTTCAAGGCAACTTTTTTCATGAAAAGAAACTTCTTAAATAGAATAAAATGCAGTAAATTTTTTTTACAAATTAATGAAATTTTTTTTGTGCAGGATCTTTTAATAGGATTTTAGAACATTTTGAACGATTATAATATTTTAGAAAGTATTTGAGTCAGTTTAGGACAGTGCTACTAATTCTAATTTTGCGTCACGTCGACAAACGAATTGGCTCCCAGTGGCGCCCTCATTTGAAATAATTAAATTTTTTGTTTCTACTGACAATTTCTCACTATAAATAACAATTGAAATGTGCATAAAAATATTAAAAAATTATTTAAAATTCATATTCGTGATAAAGAAAAGTACTCCTTCGTTTAAATTTTAAATATATTATTTATTTTTAAGGAGTAAAATCAAATAATTATTCCACCTCTTACTCTAGAAGTCTATTCTGTGATCAAAGAATTGTTTTTAATAATTTCATACCTATTATTCATTTTAATCATTTAAAAATAATTTAAATCATGACGAAATTTAAAAAAAATTTAACAAAATGTAGGTTTTTGAAGATTTTAAATAAAAATTTTTTAACTTGTTAAAAATTCTAAAAGTTCTCAACAAATTTAAGAATACTCTTGAAATTAAAAAAAAAATTAACATGATATCTCCTCTGAAGAAATGATTTTTAAAGTAAATTAAAAAAGATGTCAAAAAATTAAAAAGATTTTCAAAAACGCAAAAAAAATCCAAAAGATTTTAAGGCAAGTTTTTTTTTATTTTTAAATAATTTACAAAACTATACAAAAAATTTGAATCCGTTTAAAAGGAGTTCAGGAATTTTTGAAGTTTCAAAGAGATTTTAAATATTTTTAAAAATAAGCAGATTGACATAAATTCATAACTATTTCAAGAATTTCTTTGATTTAAAAGAAGTCTGAGATTTAAAAAAACTCACAAAAGTCTGAAAATTTCTGTAAGTTTAAAATTGCACTGGTCAGAAAAATAAGAAATTGAAAGACAATTTAAAAGAAAATTTTTTAAAGACTTCAATCAAATCTTCAGAAATAAGTGAAAAAAATTTTTGCTTTAAAAATTTTACTTTTTCAAATTAAAAAATACGATTTGTTTTCTTCTTTTCATACACAAAAAGTTAGTATGAAAGGTTACTAATAGATCAGATTTTCAAAAATTAAAGTGAAAATATAAAAAAAATGTAAAGTAAAAATTATTTGAATTTTTTTTCCTATCTTAAATAATTTTGAATAATTTTTAATTATTTATTTTGAATTAAAGTTCAGTCTTTCAGCCATTCATGTTGTAAACAAACTAATTAATTGTTAGCTAAATGATTTTTCTCACTATATTAAATTACATAATAATTAAATTTGGATTTTTTAAATTAAATACATAAGCTGATTATTCCCTTCAAGGTTATGCAATTAAATATTGGCTATAATTTATGTAATAGAAAATTGTTCATGCTTAAAATACCTCTATTTCAATTCCATAATTTTTGTAACTTTTTTTGTGATGTTGTGAAATATGTATCTAAATTCTGCATTGAAAATTATATTAACTACATACATTTTTCTTTTTTATGAAATCATTTCCAAATTTTATTATAAATTCCACTTTTCAGAAAAACTGAATGTAAGAATTATTTAAATGTTTTGATAGAAATAATTATTAATTTCTTTCTATGTTGTAAAATGATTGATTGATATGTACACGTACGTTAATTTTTTCTGAAATTACTTTTAATTGCCATTATTTAATTAAATTTATCAAAATGCAATTTCAATTCAAGAAACAAATATAATGTAAAAACTATTAGATTATTTTAAGGAAAATAATTTCCTAATGCAACATTAATAAATTATTGACCTTAAGACTCTATAATTGAATATTGGCTTCAATTAGGAAAATAAAATGTAATTTTTTTATTTAAAATATCTCTATTACATTTATGTAATTTTTACAAGTGTTTGCTTTGTTGTGAAACGAGTAACTGAATTTAACTTTCAAAATTATATGTACTTTTTTTTGAAAATAAGTATGAAAGGTTATTAATGATTAAAATTTTCAGAAATGAAACTTCAAGTTTGAAAAAAATATGAGGTAAAAATTATTTGAATGTTTCAATGAAAACATTCGTTTTGTGCTTTTTATGTTGTGAACTGATTAATTACTTATTGAGTGAATTGTTTTTTTCACAGTATTAATTTACATTTAGATTAATTTTTTTTTCTTTATCAGGTAACATCAATTGATTATTTTTTTTAAGGACGTGTAATTGAACATTGATTAAAATTTGTAAAATGAAAGTTTATTCAGATTTTAAATTACGCTATTCCAGTTACTAAATTTTTTAAATGTTTCCGATGTTGTGAAATAATTGAATTCTCTTTTTAAAATCATATGTACATATGTTTTCATTATTTCTGCGATTAGTTGAAAAGGTTGTAATTAATTCAAATTTTCAGAAAACTATAAGGTAGAAATTATTTGAATGCTTCAATGGAGATAATTATTTAATGCTTTTTATCTTCGGAACTGGTTGTTTAATTATTAGCTCATTATTTCTTTTAAACATTAAATTACATAAAGGTTAGCCTTAATTGTTTTCTATTAGGTAACATAAATTTATCATTTACTGAAGGCTTATGTAATTGAATATTTCATTACAACTATATAATTTTTTTAAATGTGTGCGATGTAAAATAATTACCTGAATTGAATTTTCAGCATTATATCGACATATGTTTACATTTTTTCTAAAATTAGTATAGGATGTTATTAATCATTTGAAGTTTCAGAAATGAAATAAAAAATTTTTAAAAATATATAAATTCTAAATTATTTTAATGCTACAATAAAATTAATGTTTAATATTATTTTATTATTAATATGAAAATATATAAATTATATATTTATTGACGAAATTTAAAATTTGAAAAAATATAAAGTAAATATTATTTGAATGTTACAATAAAAATAATAGCTTAATTCTTCTTTTGTCGCGATCTGATAAATTGAATACTTATCATTATCTGGTTAATTTTTATCACAATATTAGATTAAATAATGATATACCCTTCATTTTTGTCAATCAAGTACATGAATTGATTATTCACTTTGAGGTTACTTAATTGAATATCAGCTAAAATTTTTATAATAAAAGTTTATTTATATTTATAATACCTCGATGCTAATTATGTTATTTTTGTTAATTTTTGTTGGTGACGTTATGAAATAATTCCTGAATTCAGATTTTTAAAATTATATGTAAATATGATTTATTATAAATATATTTATTTTTTATATAAATTAATCGAATGTTTTATTGAAAATAATTTTTTTTTTATTTTTAAGTGTTAAACTGATTTATGAATTACTAATTTATTTTTTTACAATAATAAACTTCACAAAAATTGAATTTCAAAACAAAAAATATGACTTCAGCAAAAAATTTTTTTTTTCACGAAAATGATGCATTTTTATCTAACAAAAATGAAATCCCAAACCAAAAAAATATTTTTTTGACCCAAAAAGAAGAATTTTCAATTAAAAAAAAAATTAATCTTGAAGCAATGAAAAATTCAAATTTTTAGAAAAAATTTTTTTTTTTTTAAAATACTCTTTCAACAAAAAATTAAATTTCCAACGAAAGACATAAAACATAATTTAAAAAAATAAATTTTTAACAAAAAAGTTAAAATTTTAACCAAAGAAATGAGTTTTTAACCAGAAATAAAAATATTATAATAATACAAACAAAGAAGATAAATACTCAACCAAAGGAGAATAATTTTTAACAAAAAAGTTCCATTTTCATAAAAAAAAAGAAATTTCTACTAGAGTAGAGGAATTTTTAAATCAAAAGGATAAATTTAAAAAAATCATTAAATTTTCTAATAAGAAATATTTTGGTTGACTTTTCACTATTAAGGTAGGAATTTTTAACCAAGAAATAGGTTTCTGCAAAAAAAGTGGAATTCTCAATCTAAAAAGACGAATTTTCACCAAAAAATGAAGACTTTTTATCAAAATTGTGAAATTCTCTACGCAACAGTTGCATTGTTATCTTAAAAGATTTTATTTCTCCCAAAACAGATAAATTTTGATTTTAGAAAAAACATTTTAATGGTTGACTTTTCATCCAAAAATATTCCAGCTGACTTTTCAAGATCAAAATATGAATTTTCAAACAAAAAATAGGTTCCTACGAACAAAATTGAATTTTTAATCCAAAAAGATAAATTTTTATTTTAAAAATCATGATTTTATATCAAAATTGTTCAATTCTCTACCTAATAGTTGCGTTTTTATCCAAAAAGATAAAATTTTTGTAAAAGCAGATACATTTTTATGAAAAAAATTTTTCATATTTGAATTTTCATCAAAAAAAAATTCCAGGTGAATTTTCAAAATTAAAATATGAATTTTTAAACAAAAAACAATTTTCTGCGAACGAAATTGAATTTCTAATCAAAAAGATGAATTTTTATTAAAAAACTAACAATTTTTTAAATTTGAAGTTTCATCCAGAAAAGATTTCAGTTCATTTTTCAACATCAAAATATAAATTTTAAGCAAAAAGTAAATTTTATACAAAATAGTTAAATTTTTAACCAAAGAAATGAGCTCTTGATTAAAAATATAAATAATATAATAATATAAACAAATTAGTTAAATACTTAACCATGGAAGAATAATCTTCAACCAAAAAGTTCCATTTTCATGAAAAAAAAATTTTTCACAAAAGCAGATGAATTTTTAAATCAAAATGATAAATATAAAAAAAATAATTAAATTTTCTCCTTAAAAAGATTTTAGTTGACTTTTCACGATCAAAATAGGAATTTTTAATCAAGAAATAATTTTCTGCGAGAAAAATTTAATTTTTAATCCAAAAAGACGAATTTTCACCCAAAAATGATGAATTTTTGAAAAAAGTATTCAATTTATTACGCAATAGTTGCATTTTTATCTAAAAAGATGGAATTTCTTTTAAAACAGATGAATTTTGATTGAAAAAAAAATTTTTAATAGTTGAATTCTCACCCAAAAAAGATTCCAGCTGACTTTTCAAGATCAAGATATGAATTTTTAAACGAAAAATAAGTTTCTACGAACAAAATGGAATCTTTTTTAATCCAAGAAAATGAATTTTTATTAAAAAACGACCATTTTTTTTTTTTTAGTTGAACTTTCATCCGAAAAAGACTTCAGTTTATTTTTTAACATCAAAATATAAATTTTAAACAAAAAGTAAACTTTTTACAAAATAGTTAAATTTTCAGCAAAACAGTAGAATGTCAAATTTTCAAAAAAATAGTTAAATTTTCATCCAGAAAAAAATTCAGTTCTTTTTTCAACACTAAAATATGAAATTTAACCAAAAAGTAAATTTTCTACAGAATAGTTAAATTTTAACAAAACAGCAGAATTTTCAACCCATTGTATGGCTTTTTACATTTAACCAAACAGTTGCATTTTTATCCAGGAAAAATGTAATTTTTGCTATAGCAGGTGAATTTTAAAATCAGAAAGACACATTTTTAAAAAAGAGTTAAATTTTTAACCAAACAGATGCATTTTTATTCCAGAACGATAAAATTTCTCCCAAAACAGATTTAAAAAACTTTAAAAAATAAGGTAAATTTTCATTTTAAAAAAAATCACAGTTCACTTTTCAACACCAAAGTATGAATTTTGAACGATAAGTTAATTTTCTGCTAAATGGTCGAATTCCAAACTAAAAAGAATGACTTTTCAACAATATTGTTGAATTTCCAATCAAACAGTAGAATTTTTGTACAAGAAAAAGGAAAATTCTACTAAAACAGGTGAATTCTTAAACCGAAAAGACAAATTTTCAATCAAAGAGTTTAATTTTCATCTAAGAGGATTTTAATTGATTTTTCAGTAGAGAAATACTGATTTTCAAGAAAAAGTAAAATTTCTAGTAAATAGTAGAATTTTTTACAAAACAGTTGCATTTTTATCCTAAAACATGCAATATTTCTACTAAAAAAAGATGATGTTATAAATTAAAAAGAAAAATTCACAGAAACAATATTTTTTATTCGAAAAAGATTTCATTTAACTCATTATTAACAAAATATGAATTTCAAACAAAAGCTTAATGTTCTACAAAAAGATTTGAATTTTTAACCCATAAAGACAAATTTTTAACAAAACAGTTAAATTTGCAAAAAATATGATATGTTTTTAAGAAAATTGGTTAATTTTTAACCAAATAATAAAATTTGTAACAAAAAAGATAATCTTTAGAAGAAAGTTTTTGTGAATTTTCGAAAATTACGTACATGAGTAAAGGACCCCCTCCCCCTGCCGTAACAATTCGTAACAAAATGTCTTGACCCCTCCCCCCATAAGCGGTTTAGTCATTTAAGTACGGTCCCTTATGTTGTTATGACCTTCAATTTTTTTAAATTTCAATTTTTTTTTGACCAATTGAGTGTAAATAATATTTCAGCAATCTTCAAATTTGGAATTTTAATTTCTACCCCACATATATTTATTTGGAATTTCTTTTCCTTTGCATAACACATCACCTTAACATCTTCAGAAAACTGGAACATTCCACTTTAGAACGCGGTTTATTACCAGGATGTTAGATTCTCTGAATTCCGTCCTGGACTATAAAAGTCGTTGATATAGAATGCAATGTGAAAACAATACTTTATTTTGAAACAAGCAAAGCACTTTTATTATCTATCCATGTTTGAGAAATCTTAAAGTGCGATGCAGAAAATCAAAATATAAAATCCAGTGAATGAGATATTATTACATTAATTTTTCACGATTAAAATGGGAATGTTTAACCAAGAAATAAATTTTTACGAGAAAAATTAAATTACTAATTCAAAAGCGCTTACTTTTATGTTTATTTCCATCATTTAACCAATTTTTGAATAACTATTCATTTGTTAAAAGTTTTGGACCCTTAAATTCTTAGTGAAAGTAGATTCTGAAAGAATGTATTCAATAAATCCGTGTAACGCAGAATTATTTAATTTACGATTGCTATTATTAATACAATAAAGTCCAAGATATTATTTTTTGAATATTTCAAGTGCACGACTTAACTTAGTTAAAAATTAAAAAGTAGTAATTATATAAAAAAAAAGAAATTCAAGTAGAAAATAACAGCGTATCAAAATGCATGGCTAAATAATCAAAACATATCAACATATAATTTTGAAAATTAATTATTACAAATATTTATTTCACGGTCATTATTGTAAATCAATGTATTAAAAAATATCGCTAAATCATGAAAACATGATTACCTCTAATTTTCGAAATAATTTTTTAAAAATTGCAGCGTACGAAAATATATCGCTAAATAATTAAAACGCAATCGAAATATAACATTGAACATCAAATTCAGATATATACCTTTCTTTTTTATGGTTATCTCACCGGAAGATGAAGTACCACTTTTCCATGCTTCAGCGAAGTCAATTAAAAAACTCGAAACTTTGATAAATTTCAGCTTAAAATCTCCTGTTTGAAACAAAATTAATAAAATAATAAAATATTGACTTATTCTGAATTATAATACAGAATGTGGAAGCATGCGTTGAATTTACACCTTTTGTCAATAACGCGCGGAAAATACCAGACGAAAGAATGCAGTGGAATTTCATAGTCATGAATTGGTCACAACAATTTAAAATAATTATATAATTGTAAGAGATATATCTAAAATATAAGTGAACTTTGATTATATAGATTATATCCAATATCAAATTACATAATCTTAATGCAAATAAACAATTTATGTTATTTAATCAAAAAATTAGAATTCAATCTTTGTGCAGTTTAATATTGCAAAAAAATCGAAACAGTGATTAATTAATCAATTTACAACATGAAAATCAATAAACAATTATTTTCATTAAAACCTTTAAATAATTTCTCCTTTACATTTCAAGGAAAATTTAAATTATTCATAAAATTTTTAACTAATTTCAAAAGAAGCTTATATAATGTATACATATAATGTTAAAATCAAAATTGATAGACTCAGTTCATAACATGACAGGCAAACATTGACAAAAATTGAATAATTGGAATCAAGGTATTTTAAATATATATGAACTTTTATTACCCAAATTATATCAAATTACATCACACTAAAATAAAAAATCATTTCATGTTTTTTAATAGGAGGAAATTAAAATTAAATCTGTATGCAATTTGATATTGTGAAAAAAATTAATAAGTCAATTTTCAATCAGTGCACAACATAAAAAGCATTGCACAATTATTTTCATTGAAACATGCAAATCAATTTTCCTTTATATTTTTTGAAAAATTTTATTTCTGAAATTTCAATTTATCAATAACCTTATATACTTATTTTCGAAAAAAATTAATACATAATATTTAGATATAATTTTGAAAATTGAATTCATATATCCATTTAGGCATCAATCTATAAATTCAAACATTGAAATAACTTTTACTTTCCCTTTTTTCAAATCTTTACCTCTATTTCTAAGAATACGATTTATTAGTAACTTTTTGTACTGATTTCGTAAACAATTAAAACATATTTAAATATATTTTCAAAAATAAAATTCAAACACCTATTTTACAACATCAGATACGTTAAAAAAATTATATATATATATATATATATATATGTAGAATAGGCGTATTTTAAATATAAATAAACCTTTATTATGAAAATTGTATCTAATGTTGGAGTACATAACCACTTAGTAATTAATCAATTAATGTTACTCAATTTTATAAAAACTTAATTTTAATCTCTATTTAATTTCATATTGTAAAAAATTATTCAGCTAATAAATAATTGATTATTTTGCAAAGAAAGAAGAATAAAGCTATAAAGTCCATCAAAACATTCAAATAATTTTTTTTTATAATTTTTTTTATCTTCCATTTATGAAAATTTGATTTTTTGATTAATTTTGAACTAATTTAAGAAAATATAGGTTTTAATATAATCAATTAATACTTAGGTTTTCAATTCACAACATAAAAGAATCAATCTATTTTTTTCATTTAAACATTCAAATAATTTTTACTTAAATTTTCTTTTTTTAATCTTAACTTTTATTTATAAATATCACGCTTACTGATAAGATCTTCAAATGATTCCAGAAAATTTAATTTCCGAAAGAATAAATTATTGATAATATAATCATGATTATCAATAATAAAATAATGTTTAAAATTATTTTTATTGAAACATTCAAATCATTTTCAATATATATATTTGAAAAAAGTTTTTAATGAATTTCTGAAAATTTAGGTAATTAATTAACCTTTCATACTAATTTCAAAAAAATAAACATATGTCTATATAATCTTGAGAATTGAATTCATATAATCATTTCGCGACATCGCAAACATTTAAAAAAATTATCTAATTGTAATGCAGTATTCAATTACATAACCTTAAAGAAAATAATAAATTTATGTTACTCAATATATAAAAATTCAAACTCAAACTTTGTGTAATTCAATATTGTAAAAAAATTATTGATTTAATAATTAAATAATCGCTTCAAAACATGAAAAGCATTAAATAATTATCTCCATTAAAGCATTTAAATAATTTTTCTGTAATAGTTTTCTGAAAATTTAAATTATTGACAACCTCTTAAACTAATTCCAAAAAAGTGAAAACATATGCACGTATAATTTTGAAAATTGAATTCACAATTCTTACAATCTCAGAAAATATTACAAAATTATGTAACTGGCATATGGGTATTTTAAATATGAATACTTTTTATTGTACAAATTATAGCCAATATTCAGTTATTTAACCTTAAAACATCACAAACATTTTAAAAAATAATATAATTGTAATAAAGGTATTTTATATAATAAATAAACTTTTATTATACAAATAATAGCTAATATTTAATTACATGATCTTAAGGTAAATATCCGATTTACGTTCAGCATAAAAAGCAATAAAAATTATTTTCATTTGAATATTCGAATAATTTTTACATTATATTTTTTTCTTTATTTGAAATTTGATTTCGATACATTTGATTCATTAATGACCTCTAAAAATAATTTCAGAGAAAATTAAAATCATGTACATATTAATTATAAATTTTACAACAGAGAAAGCAGTAAAGAGCTACCATCATTAAAACAATCAAATAATTTTTACCTTATACTTTTCTGAAAGTTTCAATTAACCATAATTTTTTAAACTTATTTCATGAAAAAAGTAAAATATATGTAAATATAATTTGAAAGCAAAATTCTGATACTTATTTCACATCACAAAAATTAACAAAAATTATATAGTTGAAATAGAGGTATTTTCAACATAAATAATCTTTTATTTTACAAATCATAGACAATATTGAATTGCATAACCTTGAAGTTAATCATGAATTTATGTACTTGATGACATTCTGGAGTGTAGACTATACTCCAGTAATAGAAGTAGAAACATTGTACTCGATT
>JAUELO010013755.1:0-11357 GCA_032357855.1 Amphibolips quercusostensackenii
CATTTGAAGCCAAACAACGCATGATACGAAAAAAGTCAGAGAAAGAGACACGTTGAATTCTGAACACCCTATAAAATGATTATTACAACTTTTGAATTTTCCTGAAAAATCGAAAACTTTAATTTTGATTGCACAAAAAATAATAAAAGCTTAAAAATTCCATTTTGCAGTCAAACTATGCAAAATCAGACAAAAGTTGCATTAACCAAAATTATAGACCCAAAAATGATCTACAAATTTGTTGCTACTCACTTTTTAATACAATGCGTAGTTTTTCTTATATTCGCAAATAAAAGCATTTAAGATAGAACAATTAAATTTTTAGACAAGCAACACAAGCTACAAAGAAAATGAAAATACAAAATTTTTTCATAAAAAAAAAGAGCTGCAAATCTTTTATGAATTACGTTTTGATAGGATGCGTAGTTTTTGTTTTATTCCTGAATATAACATTGACAATAAAAAAAATCACATTTTTGGAAAAACAATGCAAAGTTCGAAAACAGATTCAGCCAGTCATTTTGGCTAACAATTGAAAAAGAGCATTTTTAAAATTGTTGAGACAATTTTTTTTCAAGATTTTAAAATTCTGTTTACAGATGCTCGCAATACGCAACAAAAGAAACGAACAATTTATCATAATAATTTCTTTCAATAAAAATTAAAATACCAAAGTTACAGCATTTTAAAAAATTAAACAAACAAAAAATTTAAATTTAAAGCCAAAAAACGCACGATATAAAAAAAATTTTAGAGGAGAAAAACGTTGCCTTTTCAGCGCTTTAGAAGATTATCATGAAAACTGTTTGAATCTTTTTGGAAATTCAAAAATTCCAATTTTGATTGCACAAAAAGTAATAAAAAATCAAGAGATAAAACAAAAATAAATAGACAAAATTTGTTAACACGAAAAGAGCTAAAAATTTGTTGTTGATTATTTTTTGATTGTATGCGTAATTTTTGTTCTAATCGTGAAAAATAACATTAGCAATAAAAAAAAATTTATTTTTGGAAAAACGACGCAAGGTATAAAAAATAAACCAATAAAAAGTATGCGTTCAAAAAAGTTAAAAAAATTTGTTAGCGATCACTTTTTGATAGAACGTTTGGTTCTTTTTGGTTGAGGATTGAACTATTTTGATGAAAATTAGTATTTTTTGATAGAATTCAGCTGTTTTCACATTAAAATTAAATGATTTTTTGGTTGATATAGCAACTATTATATTTTATTTAAAAGTTCATTTATTTTGCTTGGAACTTCATCTACTTAGTAGAAAGTGAAACTACCTTGTTGAGAATTAATCTTTTTGGTCGATGATTCATCATTTTAGTTGAAAATCCTCTTTTTTAGTTTGAACTATTTTGTTTCAATTTGTTTTTGGTTAAAATAATTTTTTAAATTATAGAATTGAATTATTTAGTATTTGTTTAGAAATAAATGTTCTTCGCTTATTTTAGAAAGCAAATCGTACGATTAATGTATTTCGGAGGGCGAAGCGCGACGAGTAAATCGCGTACCGTAAGCAGCACTTTTTTCAAACTTGTTTGTTTTTATTATACGGTACACAGAAACAAGCGTGGGGAGCAAAGTTTAAATGATTTTTAAATAAAATAATGAGCGCAAAGCGCAAGTGTCTGGATAAGAATGTGTTCCTTAAGGTCGATAGAACCTTGAGTGAATTCGTTCTCTTCTTCATTCAAAACTAAATTAAACCAAAAGCATGTAACAGCGATAAAGCTTACAAAGCGAGCATTAGCCCGCGAAGCGCGCGAAGGCGAGTGTATGACATATATATATAATTCGAAGCAAATTTGTAGATATAATTAAGATCGATAGGGCCCTTTGCAAATAAACTTCTTTTTTAATCTGAAATTAGAAGAATTAAACAATTATTTTAATCGTAGCGGTTTTGACAATTTTATGATATTTGCAAATAAACTTCTCCTTTTTATCTGAGTCGAGCACTATGTGCGAAAACTTAGCAGAACCCAGTGCAAAGCGCGAGGTAAATAATTTCTCGATCTCAAAGTTTGTTGAAAAGTTAATATTTTTTGAATTTACCTTCCTCATTAAAAATAAATCTATGTAATTCTTAGAAAATTAATTTTTCGGGTTAAGAAATCATCTTCAGGGTTGAACTATTTTGTTGGAAATTTATTTTTGTGAGATTTATTATTTTGGTTGAACGTTCATCCCTTTGGTTAATAATGCAACTGTTTTGTTGAAAATTCGTTTTTTTTTTTAATGAGAATTTATTTTTCTACTAACATTTTAGCTTTTCTATTTTTGTCTAAAAAATAATATTTTCTAAAGAACATTGATCTTTCTTAGTTAAACATTCGTGCATTTCGTTAAAAATTCGTATTTTTTTTGTCGATGAATAATCTTCCTAGTTACCATTTTGGTTAAAAATGCAACTATTTGATTCTAAATTAATCTGCTTTGGTTCAGGGTTCAACAGTTTGTTAGAAAATTCAATTTTTCTGTCGAAAATTAACTTTTTTGTTAAGAATTTTTATTTTCGGCTCAAATTTAACCCAGTGGTCAGAAATAAAACAATTTTCATAAAAATTTAACCATTTGGTAAAAAATGAACTTTTTTGTTTGAAAATCATATTTTGAGTTTAAATTTTAAGCTTTTTGTAGATAAAAAGGTTAAAAATTTATCCTTTTTAGTTGAAAATTTTATAACTTCCTTATCATTTTTAAATTCATTTATTGAAATTTTGCTTTTCTGAAGTTGAAGCAGTTTGACAAAAATTCATATTTTTTCAAGATGCACCTTTTTTATTAAAAATTGAACTTTATTGCTGAAAATTAGTTCTTTTTTGGTGAAAATTAATTTTTTATCTTAAAATTTCACTATTTTATTTCCGGTTAGAAATTTATTATTTGTGAGTAAAAAATTTGATTCAAATTCAAAATTTATTTCAGTAGAAAATTAATGTATTTTGTAAAAAATTCATCTCTTTAGTTAGTTAATTAATTTTGTTTGTTAAAAATTTAGAATTCAGTACTTAGTAAATGCACGGTTGTCAGAGAGTGTGGTAGGGGGAGGGGGCTATAAATAACTTAAAATTGGTAACGCAGCTTACGGGCCGTCCCTAAGGTGCCCAGTAAATATTTCAAGTTTTGAATTTTGCAAACGCTGTCTTGTCGACTAGAGTACAAAAAGAATTGTTTACTATGCTATAAACAAACTCATAAACAAAAGTAATTTTTTTTGTGATTTGCAATAAATAGCTATTTGAAATCCATTACCCTTGTATGAAATATGGCAGACGATAATGTGCTTCTACGATGAGTGAAGAAAAGCTGCCTTATCCCGAATATTTAAACAATTTTTATAAGCAGATGCACACGTTAACCATTTTTTTAATGATTAGGCTTAATTTTTTTTGCGCGATGAACTCAAAATGTCTTGCTAAAGACTCTTTACTGTCATATTGTTGGCAATGACAAAAACTGTTAATTATATAAACAATTTTTTATAAACGAATGCAAATTTTCACCATTTGATCATGAATAGACTTAACTTTTGTTTTGTGGTATCAACTATAAATGTCTTGCAAAAGACTACTTGCTGGCATATTTTTTAACCTGCAAAGAATAGGTGATTGCATGAACAATGTTAAGAAAGAAATTCGCATTTTGACATCTTTTTATGAATAGAATTGATTATCGTTTAAACAATGAATATTTTCTATCGAATTATAAAATATGTCAGCTAATAGTCTTTGGCAAGACATTTAAAATTGTGTCTGTGAAAAAATAAGACCTTTTCATGAAAGTGATAAAAATGTGCCTTTGTTCATGAAAATTGTTTATATAATTAAAATTGTTCTTATCATAAAAAATATGATAGCGATGTGTATTAAGCAAGATATTTTGATTTCATTTTGCAAGAAAAAATGTAACCAATGTATAAAGAATGGCTAAAATATATATTTGTTTATAAAAATTGTTTATATAATTAACAGTTAATGCTATTATAAAGGAGAAAACAGCTAAGAGTCTTTGGACACAAATTTCGAGTTCACTTCACAAAAAATAAAGCTGATTCGTAAAAAAAAGTAAAAAATCTACATTTGTTTATGAAAATAATTCAAATAATTTATAAACAGCAGCTATTCTCAACTAATTGTAAGCCCACATTATTATTTTGTATATTTTATACAAAAGTTATAAATTTCAAATAGAGAGTTTTTGCGAATTTTGAAAAAATAACTTTTGTTCATTAGTTTTTTATAACATTATAAACCATTTTTTTACTCACATTAACTAAAAATAAATTCTATTAACTTAATACAATGATTTATGATATGTTTTGATAAACTCAAAAGTTTTGAAAGTCACTGAAGAGTTTAACAAAAAAAGTTTAAACTTTTTAAATGAAAATTTTAAAATCCGCCAAGAATTGTACTGTCAGGTAATTTTCGTCAAAAAATGGGCTTTATTCCACTGTGCGCGTTTTCAGGTCTACGAATGAATTTTGTTAGATTTCGATAAAAAAAAACTTCCGACTAAAGAATTGCTTTACCCCTTAAAAAAATTATTTATTGAGAAACGAGCGCTTAATTTCATCCAATAAACAAAATTCAGGGATTATTTCTCAACAAATAAACAATACTTTCCAAGGGCAACAGCATTTTTTAGCCTTTAATTTTTTTTTAACTAAGAAAATTCCTTTCCAAAGCTGAAACGGTAAAGAAAAACCTCTCAATAAGTTTTTTTTTTGTATTAACAGAGAATTTATGGCAGCATTTTGTCATCAAAATAAAGAAATTTAGGGGGTGGATTCACTGAAATTTGGTGAGCGTAGAACAAATATTTTCGGTGAGCCTACACACTTCGAATTAAATTCTGCATCTCATAAGCCCAAGTCAAATGTAAAATCTTAATTTCATTAAGGGATATTAAAAAAATAATTAAATTTCGATGTTTCCGAAAAATTAAAATAACTCTAAAAATAAATATCATTTTTGATATTCTTAGGCACATTAGAAGAGCAAGTCTGCATAGCATTAACTTGAAAATGTTTGTAAGTATTTACAAATACCATAATGACTTACCTTTTAAGTAAGCCTAAATACTTAAAAAATGTAATTACTTTCAGAGTTAAACCAATTTTTCGAAAACATAAAAATTTTACGTTTTCTTACAATATATTTTTAAAATTGACATTTTGCTAATAAGTTAGGCTTATTTAGACGCAGAATCTTTACACCTTTCGCGGTGTTGCCAGAAAAATATTTTCATGTTAATATCATCAACATTTTCAAAATAGGTCTCCAAAATCTTCTTGATTTTGTCAATAATTTAGGATGATTTATAAATTACAATGATTTCAACATATGACTAACAATATGTAAAATACACCAAATGATTTTGTGTTTCATCAAACTTACCAAAAATTGGAAAATGTGTGAAATTGTGCAGACTTACAAGAAAAATTAGTGAATTTAGTATAGACAAATTTATTTATATGATTTTCTATATTGGATGCCATATTTTGATATTATTATAGTTTAATATTAATAATAATAATCACAATGATAATGATCATAATAATCATCACAAAATGACAAGGAAAATCAAATTTATATAATAATCTTTTTTGTTGATTCATAGATAAATTATAAAGTTGCTCCGTAATTTAAGTTGTGGTTTTTTGAACCACCCTAATCTCTATTTCAATTTTTATGTTATGAAATAACAAAAACAAACTTGAAAAATATATGTATTAATTATTACAAAAATAAAAAATTACAGGCTCATACAAATTAATTATCTTAAATAATAATATCAGAAAATTGATAATTTTTTCTATACAAATTCTTTGATATAAAACATGCTCGAAACTATAAGAACCAACATTTTTATCGACGAGGGATATTTAAACTTTAACAAATTTGAAAATATGTTCCTACTAACACTTAATATTAAAGTTATCGAGGAATATTTTTAAAAATTTTATTTCTCTATGTATAGAATTTGATATTCTATAATTTATTTAACAATGGTTATGTATTATTATTTATTCATTCATACTTTAAAAAAATAAAATAATTGTTTTTTCACAGTTAAAATTATAACCTCCAATAACATTAAAATTCACTTAGATAAATAAAGTTTGAAACACAATGCATGTTAAATTTTTTTAATTACTTTGAAACAAGTTTTATGCTCCAATTAACAAGAGCGCTTACGAGTATTTGAGTTTCAGAATAATTTTTTCTTTGACCACACTAAAAAAAAAAAATTTGCATAGTATGCACTTCCATTCAAATTGAAGGGTGGCATTTTACCCGTTTTTACGAGAGACAAAAAGCGTTCTGTAAAATCTAGTTTCTAGTTTGAAAAATAAAATGAAAGTCTAATTCTAGGATAAGGTAGTGCTAAACCAAGTCAAAAAAATTTATAAAAAAAAAAGAACCATTTTTGAGTAATTGGATGAGATAGTATGTGACTTAAGATCCGGATGAGCTTTTTAACTACTTCGGATGGTTTTATTCAATCTAATAATTAATTTAATTAAAGAATCATAAATTTATTATAAGATCAATTGTTGGTAAATAAAAGGAGAAAAGTTTTAATAAAAAAGTTATTTGATTCTATTAAACTGGAGAGTGAAAAACACCTATTTTTGGTCCTGGTATAGAAAACGATTTCTTTTTGGATTTGTGTGTTTTTTTCATATTTAAAAAAATTAGCTATAAAAAAATTCCTTGATATAGATGTGTATTTTAATTACTTAAAATTGTCTACCTAATAATCTCATTTTTGAGAAAATGTTTGTAAGAATTTACACATACTATGCTGACTTACTTATGAAATGAGCCTTAGAACTTATCAGAAATATTTCATCAGAATATCATATGAAGCAAATGAGTAATTATAAACTCATTCATATATTGACGAATGCGAAAATGAGAGTTTGAGTTATCCAATATTGGTTGCTTTGCATATAAGAACTGATAGATTTTCAATCGGACAGCTAATAAGCTTTTGACTTTGAATCAACACATCAAATATTAAACTCTGTGAAAATTAGGATTAATCACTTTTTATCGTTCAGTATATAGTCTACTGAAACAGTTTGATAAGGTAGCCCTGCAAAAAATTAGAAAAAAGCATTAAAAAAAAAGTAACATTATCGCCGCCAGAAAGAAATTATAAACCGAATTTTCCGCTTTCGGAAGACAACCAGATTTAGTTAAAACTGGTCGAGAAACTGAAAATTAAAATCATTATTATTGTACTATCAAGACAAACCCTTTCTGCCGACAAGAATAAAGTTCTGCCCAAAAAGACGAATTTTCAAGAAAATATATTTATTTTTCAACAGAATTGTTAAATTTCGAAGCTAATAAGACTAATCATGTACAAAACAGTTGAATTTTTAACCCAAACATATGATTTTTCAACGAAAGAGTTAATTTTCAACAAAAAATATGAATTTTATAGAAAATATGGAACTTTAAACTAAAAAATATGATTTTGAACAAGAAAGGTTATTTTCTGCCAAATAGTTAAAAATATTTTACTTTTTAAAATCTCATTTTAAAGAGTAAGAAAAAGACAAAAATAAATGCAATATCTTCTTTCATAACTAGCGACATGTATTTTTTGGGCTCCAATTCTAATTCAATCTTACATGTATATTTTAAGTTATTTTAGAGCAAAATCAGGATGGCGATTCGGCGAACAATTCCAAATTCCTGGTCACTTCCCGGTTTTTCCCGGTCAAGTTTTTCAAATTTCAAGGCCAAATAAAAGTAAATTAATCATGTTTGCTGCAAAAATTAAACATTTATTTTGATTTATCACGTTTATTCTAAACATCCTTTAAGACAACAACCGAAAAGTTTTAAAGTAAGTAAATGTTAAAACAAATACTTGAATTTTTTACTAAAAAATATAAAAACGAAAAAATAAAAAAGCTGAGCTTTCTGTTAAAAAGTTAGTTAAAATAGTTTCATTTCAAGTCAAAAAGATAAATTTTAAACTAAAATGATTAATATTTAACTCAAATGCTTGAACTTTGAACCACAAAGATGAGTTTTCAAACAAGATTAATTTTTCTACAAAAAAATAGATATTAAAAAATAACATAAATTTGTTACTAAATTATTGAATATTCAATAAGAGGAGAGAAATTTCAAACCATGTAGTTAAATTAAAAAAAAAATTACCTTTCAACCAAAAATGGAATAGGTACATTTCTTGTAAATAAAATTGATTTTTAACCTAACTTATGAATTTTCAATCCTAATAATAAATCTGCACCTGGAATACTTGAATTTTAAACTAAAAACAATGAATCTTCAACTAAAATAGTTTAATTTTTTGACAAAAAAAAATTAATTTTTACTGAAAAAACATAAATGGTCAACCAAAACTCAAATAATTAAATTTGAAGTTAAAAAAATTGATGTTTAACTAAACAGATGGATTTGTAGCGAAGACTGTAAAATATTTAACTAAGTTTATAAATATTCAAATTAAATCATTAAAATTCAGAACAAAGTTTTTAGTTTTCAACCAAGAAAATTAATTTCTATCAAAAAAGACGAATTTTGCGCTGAATAAGATTATGGTTCAACCATAAAGAAAACACATTTTCAACAAAATATGTAGCAAAATTTTCGGAAGAAGTCCTTTTTCATCAACAAAAAAACAACGTTTCAATAAAATAACTTATATTTTAGCACAAGTAATGAATTTTTAATTAAAATTATAAACTAAAAAAAAAAGATAACAAATACAATAAAAACAAGATCATAATTTTTAATATTTGAGTAGAATAAGTTTAATTTTTAGTTAAAAAAATTAGATTCAACAAAAACTACTAAATTAGAAGGAAATAGTTACATTTTTAAACAAATTGATTTAATTTCAACCAAAATTGTAAATATTTGACTAGAATAGTTAAATTTCAAACCAGAAAGATCATTTTTCAACTAAGGTGATGAATACATACATACATACATCCATACATACATATATATATATATACGCAATAATTTAATTTTTGTTGAAAAAGATGAATTTTCAACTAAGAATATTGATTTCCACAAAAAAAGACGAATTCTCAACTAAAAAAAATGCCTTAAATGCACAATTTCGTTTGCTTTTTTGGATTTTAAAAATGCTATATCTCTGGCAATTTCTTTTAATCCAAAAGAGTCATGAGAATTATTTTTTTTTAAAATTGTATACACTACAAACAGCTGCTAACCGAATTTTTTATTTAGAAAAAAAAGTTTTTTGAAAAATTTTGAAAATGCTCTGGCTTTTGGAATTTTTATCTAAAGTATCTGGTTAACAAAGTCGATCTTTCTTTCTGGTCCCTAAAACTGCGTGCCGAAGGACAATCCAATCCGACTAATCTTTCAAAAGTTATCCGGTATACAGACAACGAAAACGAAAACGACAACGACAACGACAACGACAACGACAACGACAACGCAACGACAACGACAACGACAGCAACAACTACAACGACAACGACAACAACAGAGAGACACCAACGCAAAAACTATTTTTTCTGATTCAGGGGTTCTCAGAAGGTGGTGATTGGAAGAAATCCGCAAAAGTCAGTTTTCGCATAAAACTAATACCTTCTCAATATGATGAAAATGTGAAAATTTTAGATTGTATAAGTGTTTTTGTTGGAAAAATAAAATTTTTATTAAAAAATCATTAAAGTAAGAATGTAGGAAAATTTTATGTGTTAGCGCCATATCGATTTGCGACTCTTCAATTATATACGTTTAAGATTTGTTAATTTAAAAATATGAATGTAGATAATAGGAAAAGTAGGAGCTTCGTCATTCGATCATTACTGTTTGAGTTGCACACACATCGTTCTTTTATGATAATGGCTCTTCTTGCATTTTTAATTAAAACTAGACTTTCGTTAGCTGATTATCTACCTATTTAAAATGGACCATAGAATTCTCTCGTATTTAAGAAATATCGTTTTTTAATCTTCTCTCGTCAACTTGATTTATGATATTAATTTCGTATAATACATTATTGATTTTGAAATTGATTACTATGATTGAATTAATGTAAGACTTTATTTACGGAACTTTCTGCTAGTTGTTTATCACTCAGTAAATCTAAATTTCAGTAGTTTTCGTTGTTTAAAATTATGTAGGTGAATCTTTTCAAAAAAAGATTTTCTAGAAAAGTTAAGAATATTTTAATGTAAAAAAAAAGTTTGTTACAAGAAGATTCATAATTTTTTAGCAATTTTAGGTGACACTGGTGTTTTACATCGAAAATTGATGTTTTCAAGAAAAAAATTACAATTTTGTCAATATTTAGAATGTTTTAACAATTTTAAATTATATTAGTTTTTGTTTCGCTGGAAATTGGTATTTTGAATAAACTAACATTAATCACGCAGACGTTGCGTAATATCCCTCTACAGTTTTGAAATCTTCCTTAGAAACAGATACGCATTCATTGCAAAGTCGTACACTTATCTCATAGACAAATATTGTGATACAGATAAAAGGAAAATGTATCCCAGTAACTTGATTTTTAATAACTTTATTAATCAGAGATAAATGTTTCAAATAAGAAATAAAACTAAAAACTAGATGTTAACATATGATAACACATTTCATAGATCCACCTTTGAAAATTACAGTCTTTGATCCCCACAGGCGTCTAGACGTTGGTAACCGCCATCGCCAATTTTCTCGTTCAAAGTCCTGTTCACATGAGAGGGACCGACCTAGACGCGGTCATTACTCAAAAAGTAAGTTATATTTTGATGATTACGGTCAACGAGAAGATACAGAGTGTATTCTAACGGGCAGTTCTAACAAAATAGGCAATTCTAAAAAAAATGGACAGTTCTAAAAGTCACTTGGAAGATGAGGAAAAGAAAAAGAACAAGAAAAAAGCGAGATAGAGAAAGAGAGCGAAATGAGCTTAAGGAAAAACGAAAACGTTATCATAAGACACCCAGGCATAACATCTGTACTAAAGATCACGAGATCTTGGACCTTTTTTTTTTAGAAATCTTTTACTGACAGTTCGGGCAGTTCTAAAAAGTCCTTTAAATATACCCTGAGAAGATAGATACTCTGCGACTCGAAATTCGATGTAAGGCAAGTATAGAGATTTTAGCGCGAATCTGCTGCCCGATTGAGATCCAAGAGACTCGACAAGTGGAAAAGTTTCAAGCATAAGGCCATTGAATGCACAAGCGCGTAGTTCGCAACAAATCATATTTTCCAATAAGTTTGTCTGCCAATAAAGTAGTTAAGCTAGGCCCGGGAGGTTAGCCTCCTACTGTTAATGAGGCAGCTGATAAAAACCTAACCTCAAATAATGG
>JAUELO010013772.1:0-11357 GCA_032357855.1 Amphibolips quercusostensackenii
CGAAAATTTTATTAGTTTAAGAATTTCAAAAGTCAGACGCTAACATATTTAACTAATAATAACATTTTTCAAATCCTAATTAGATTCTAATTAAGCACTGATTATTCAGAATATTTTAAATTAGTTTGACAAAAATATATTTTCATTGTAGTATAAACTGTAGAAGATGCAGGAATATCCTTATCAAGCTGTGGATGCTCGTTAGTACCCCTGGCAGATCAGTTAAGTTGTTATCGCATATCTGATATTGCTGGAGTGTCCAAAGTTAGCAGACTGACTATTCAATTGTGACTATTTAATTAGTGAAAGTATTTCAACTATTGCAACTATTATTATTAATTATTATTATTAATTATTTTTATTATTAATTATATATTATTATTCAACTATTATTATTTTTAGTAGTTTCACTTTTTTTATAACAATTAGTATAACTCGTTGCAGGTTTAACTAACTGTAACTACTACAAATTTTAATTTTTAGTAATTAAAAAAAAGTGTTGACTTTTTGGCCAACAAAAATACTTTCTAATAAAATTGTTTGATTTTCAACAAAGTAGATTTAATTGCAACTAAAAAGTTGAATTTTTAATTGAGAACATTAATTTTTGATTTAAAAAAATTATTTTGTACTAAAAAAGACCAATTTTCAACAAAATACATGAATTTTCAACCATACAATTAAATTCTCAATTAAAAAAATTAATTTTTAATCAGAAGCAAAAAAGTTCGGTTTTAAGTTTTTACAAAAAACAAATTTTTAACGACAATTTTAATCATAGAGATAAATTTTTTAATTTAAAATGAGATTTCCAGGAAAAAATGCATTTTGTACAAAGTACTTCTACCAAGTAGTTACAATTTTAACGCAGAAGATTAATTTTTTACTAAAGGAGACCATTTTCAACAAAATACGTAAATTTTTACACAAATATTTGAATTTTTAATAAAATAGTTCAGTTTTTAATCAAAAAGATAAATTTTCAAGTAAAGATCTTGATTTTCTACAAAAAGAAGGAAATTTTTAATAAATACTTTAACTAATTATTTAGTTACCACTTATAGCCAAGTATTTAAATTTTCAACTAAAAATAAAATAGATAAATTTTTAGCAAAAAAAATTGATATGCAATCAAAAAAACTAATTTTCAAAAACATATTTAAATCTTTAACCAAAGAAATTAATTGTCAACCAAATAGTTTAATCTTAAATTGAAAAATGAATTTTCAACAAAAAATGGAAAAGTTACGTTTTGAATGTAAAACATTAATTGTACTTCATCTTTCAGCAAAATAAACCAACTAAAAATGAAATTGTTGAATTTTTAGTTAATAATACTTTTTTTAACAAAAAAAAAACATTTTTTACAAATTATATAAATTTTTAATCAAAGAAATTAATTCTCCACCAAAATATTTGGATTTTCAACACAAAAAAAACGAGTTTTAAAACAAACAATTGCATTTTTAACCAAAAACTTACTTTAAAGAAAATTGTAGAATTTTCTACAAATTAGATTAATTTTTACCAAATATTTGAATTTTTGAACCTAAATCATGTATTTTATACGAAGAAAGTCAATATTCTACTTCAATGGCCGAGTTTTTAACAAAATACATGGATTTTCATTTAAGAAAGACAAATTTGTACCAAAAATAAACTTTTAAAATTTTTAGTTGAAAAAAAATTATTTTTTGCCTAAAAAATAATAATTTTGAAGAAAATAGTTGACTTTGTAATTAAACAGTATCAAACTGAAATCTAGATTATTGAACTATAATACTGATTTTTTAACAAGGACGTTCAACTTTCAACCGAGCAGCTGAATTTTTATTTCATAGGAGATTATGTACCTAGGCAGTAAATTTGAACTGCATCCGAGTATAAAACAACTTTACTGCCGTGGTGCATACGATATTTTATCTGAAATAGGCCCTTTTCCTCTTTCGTTTTCTTATCCCTTTCTCCTATTTTCTTTTTTTCTTTCCTTTTCCCTTTCATTATTTTCTTTTCCGCATTCCCTGTCCCTTTTCCCCTTTTCTTCTTCGTTTCGTTATTACTTTTCCCCTTTCCCTTTTTTTCTTTCTTTTTTCCTTTTTACTTTCTTCTTTTCCTCCTTCCGTTTCCCTTGTCCTTTTCTCTCTTTTCTTATCCTCTTTTCGCTTTTTTTTTTACAATTCATTTTCCGTGTCCCCTTTTCCCGTTTTCGTTCCCCATGTCTTTTCCATTTTCCCCTTTCTTTGTTTCCTTCTCCTTTTTCTTTTTCCCCTTTCCTTTTTCCTTGTTATTCTCCCTTTTTCCTTTTTTCTCTTATTTTCCACATTTCTTCTTTCCTTTTTCCCTTTTATTTTTCTTTCCCCTTTCTTTTTTAACCTTTCCTCTTTTCCTTTTCCTGTTCTGTTTTCCCTTTTCTTATCCTCTTTTCTTCTTTCTTTCCTTTTTTCTTTTTTTTTCCTCTTAACTTTTCCCCTTCTCTTCTTCCTTCTTTTGTTTCTCTTTCCTTTACCTCTTTTCTTCTTTTCCTTTCGGCTTTCCTTTTCCCCTTTCCTGTCCTTTTTTCCCCATTCCCTTTCCATTTTCCTAGTCCTTCCCCTTTTTCCTTTTTCCACTTTCTTTCTTCCCTTCTCCTATTTCTTTTTTCCTTTTTATTTACTTCTTTCTTTCTTTCTCCTCTTTCTTTTTCTTCTCTTCTTTTTTCCTTTTCCCTCGTTATTTAATTAATGAGTTAATTAATTTCCAAATTTTTTGAAGTTTCCTAAAAATTTCCAATGTTTTTCAGCATTTCCAATATTTATTAACATTTCCAAAAATTAAAAATTTAATTATTTCCAAATTTTTCAACAAATTTTGAAACTTTCAGAATTTCCAATAATTTCAAAAATTTGTAATAATTTAGAAACTTTTAAAAAAATTTCAAAAATTTGTTTATAATTTCCAAACTTTTCGAAATTGTAAATTTTTAGAATTTCTGGAAAGGTTTAAAAGTATTGAAAATGTTGCAAAATATTGGATATTTTCCAAAAATTTCCAATTTTTTTCAACATTTCCAGAAATTTTCAAAATTTACAAAAATTTTAATATATAATTTTAATATTTCGAATTAAAAAAAAAATTTTTTATTTCGAAAAATCCCCAATATTTTTCAATATTTTCAAAAATGTTATTGATTTCTAAACTTTTAAAAAAAATTCAATTTTTGAAAAAATTACAAATTTTTGCAAAATTTCAAAAATTTTTAAAATTTTAAAAATTTCAAAAATTTCAATTATTCAAAAAATTTTAATATTTGCCAAACTTATAAATATTTGCAAACTTTAAAAAAATTTCCTAATTTTTTTAAATTTTCTAAAAATTTCTAATGTTTTTCAACATTGCCAATATTTATTAGCATTGCCAAAAATTTTCAAAATTCACAAAAAATTTAATGATTTCGAAACTTTTTGAAAAATTTCAAAACTTTTAGAATTTCCGAAAATTTCAAAAATGTTAATAATTTCTAAACTTTAAGAAAAATTTTGAAACTTTCGGAAAATTTCAAATTTCCCAAAATTTTTTTTGATTACAATATTTTTTAAAACATCCAAAAGTTTTTAAAAATTTCCAAAAATTTTAATAATTTCCAAATTTTCCAAAAAATTTTAAACTCAAAAAATTTCCAAATTTTTTGAAATTTTCCAAAAATTTCCAATATTTTTCAACATTTTCAATGTTTTTTAACATTTCCAGAAATTTTCAAAATTTACAAAAATTTTTATAATTGACAAACTTTTCAAAAAATTTTAAAACTTTCAGAATTTCCAGTAATTTTAAATTTTATATATTTATATATTCATTACATATTATATTTATATTATATATTATATTTATATATATTATAATATTTATATATTTATATATATATATTTTATATAATTTCCAAACTTATTAAACAATTTCAAAATTTTTTAAAATTCGCGCTAATTTAGAAACATTTCCAAAAAATTTCCAACAATTTTAATAATTTCCGAACTTTTCAAAAATTTTTGAAACTTAAAATATTTCAAATTAAAAAAAAATTTTTAATTTCTAAAAATTCCCAATATTTTTCAATATTTTCAAAAATGTTATTGATTTCTAAACTTTAAAAAAAAATTTCAATTTTTGAAAAAATTTCAAAATTTCAAAAATTTTTAAAATTTCCAAAATTTTAATTATTTAAAAAATTTCCAAAAATTTTAATATTTGCCAAACTTATAAATATTTGCAAACTTTAAAAAAATTTCCTAATTTTTTTAAATTTTCTAAAAATTTCTAATGTTTTTCAACATTGCCAAAATTTATTAGCATTGCCAAAAATTTTCTAAATTCACAAAAAATTTAATGATTTCTAAGCTTTTTGAAAAATTTCAAAACTTTTAAAATTTCCAAAAATTTCAAAAATGTTAAAAAATTTTTAAACTTTTAGAAAAATTTTGAAACTTTCGCAAAATGTCAAATTTCCCAAAATTTTTTTTTATTACAATATTTTTTAAAACATCCAAAAGTTTTTAAAAATTTCCAAAAATTTGTCAAATTTCCTAAAATTTCTCAAATTTCCAAATTTTTTGAAATTTTCCAAAAAATTCCAATATTTTTCAACATTTTCAATGTTTTTTAACATTTCCAGAAATTTTCAAAATTTACAAAAATTTTTATAACTTACAAACTTTTCAAAAAATTTTAAAACTCAGAATTTCCAATAATTTAAAATTTTTTTATAATTTCCAAACTGATTAAACAGTTTCAAAATTTTTTAAAATTTGTGATAATTTAGAAACTTTTCAAAAAATTTCTAACAGTTTTAATAATTTCCGAACTTTTCAAAAAGTTGTAAAACTTTCAAAAAATTTCATATTTCCAAAAAAAATTCCAATGTTTTTTAATACATCCAATATTTTTTACTATTTTCAAAAATTTTTAATGTTTCCAATATTTTCTAAAATTTTATTAATTTCTCAGCTTTTTAAAAAATTTGCGAATATTGGAAAATTTGCAAAATTAAAAAAATTTCAAAATTTTTTTTAATTCCCACAATTTTTGAAATTTTTAAAAGGTTATCAGAATTTCCCAAATCTCCAAAAATTTCATAAATTTCCAAACTTTTCAACAAATTTTCAAACCTTAGAAAAATTTCAAAAATTTTCAATTTGACAAACATTTTTTTAAATTTCCAATATTTTTGTTGAACATTTATTTTTTGACACAAAATTTAATTATTCCATTTCTGATTGAAAAATAATCTTTTTCAGTTCAACATTCTTCTTATTTTGTGAAAATCAATCTCCTAGGTTAAAAATTTATCTGTTTAGCTGAACGGCAATTTTTTCAACTTTAAATTTAGTTATTAAAGTTTTGGTTGACAATTTATCTTTTTCTCAGTAAAAATTAATTTTTGTTAGTTTGAAAATTCAACTTTTTCAGTTGAAGAATTATTGATTTTGTTGAAAACTAAAGTTTTTGGTTAAAAATTAAATTGTTCCAGTTGAATATTCATTATTAGGATTGAAAATTAATGAATTAGGTTATAATTTCATTTTATTGACTGATAATGTAACTCTTTTATTTTCAGTCAAAAGTTAATTTTTTTTTTTTTGGTTCAAAATTCAACTATTTCGTTAAAAATTCGTGTTTTTTAAAGTTGTTTTTTAAAAATATTAATCTTGTTGTTTGAACATTCATCTTTGCTGTGTGATATAACTTGGTGTTTTTTTGTAAGGCTACCGGTATGGTAATTTTTAATTTCAAAAATTTTTTTCGTATTTTGTGAAGTCCAGAAAAAAGCATTAACTCCTGACTTACTTTGTCTTTGTTTAATATAATTTTTTTATTTTTTATTAGGGATAGGTTGTAGTGATATGTATTGTTTCGTACAAGTAAGCTTATGATTACTATTGCGCTACAAAATAGTTTAAACCTTTTAAATACTCTTTTTTGTACTTATTCTTTCATTTTTTGTTTGGTGTAGCTTTTTTTGTTAGGAAAAATTTTGTACAACTAGTTTTGGGTGTTTTGGTGACCCCAAAAATAGCCCAACATTCGGATGTGCTTACATCAAGGCCCACTACAGATTTTATTATTAAGTGTAGCCTTAGTTTAATAGAAATTTCTTTTCAAAAATTAACTTTCATTATTTTGAAGAGCCAAAAAAAGCTTGAAATTGTGGTATCAATCATTTTTTTATTTTTTTAAATGTTTTGTTTTAGTATAGAAGCTAGCTGGAAGCACCATTCCAGAATTTACTGTTTTCAAGAAAAACAGAAGCCCAAAAATTGGCATTGTTGCAAAATAAACCTTTTTCAAAATATTTTTTGAAAGTCCCTAAAAATTAAAAAAATATTTTCAAAAAAACTCAAATTGAATGATAATTTCTTGGGTTGAATATAAACAATCATATTCTGAACACAACTGGAATGACGAGAGACAAAGGCTTAAGAAAATGTTTGGAAATTCATTATTGCAGTTGAAAATTCAAGTATTTCAGTTAAATATTTATAATTTTAGTTAAAAATTAAAAATTTATCTTTTGCTTAATAAAACTTTGGATTTGTGTTTCAAAAGTGCTAGAGTTTATTTGCGGGTGTTGTTGAGTATTATTGTCGGCTTGGGGATATAACTTGGTGTTTTTTGTAAGGCTACCGGTATGATAATTTTAAATTTCAAAATTTTTTTGGGTATTTTGTGAAGTTCGTAAAAAAGCATTAACTTCTGACTTATTTTGTCTTCGTTAAATATAATTTTTTTTTTTATTAGGGATAGGTTGTAGTGATATGTATTGTTTCGTACAAGTAATCTAATGATTACTATTGCGCTACAAAACAGTTCAAACCTTTCAAATACTCTTTTTTTGTACTTATTCTCTCAGTTTTTGTTTGGTGTAGCTTCTTTTGTCAGAAAAAATTTTGTACAACTAGTTTTGGGTGTTTTGGTGACCCCAAAAATAGCCCAACGTTCGGATGTGCTTACATCAAGGCCCACTGCAGCTTTTATTATTGAGTGCAGCTTTAGGTTAATAGAAATCTCTTTTCAAAAATGAATTTCTACAATTTTATAGAGCCAAAAAAAAATTGAAATTGTAGTATAAATAATTTTTAATTTTTCCTAATTTGTTGCTTTAGTATAGAAGCTAACTGGAAGACACCATTCCAGAATTCACTGTTTTCAAGAAAAACAGTAGCCCAAAAATTGTCACTGTTGCAAAACGGACCTTTTTTCAAAATATTTTTTGAAAGTCCCTTAAAATTGAAAAAAAAAATTCCCAAAAAAGCTCAAATTGAATGATAATTTCTTGGTTTGAATACAAACAATCATGTTCTGAACACAACTGGAATGACGAGAGACAAAGGCTTAAGAGAACCGCGGCACTTTGAGGAGTAGGTTCGAACAGGGGTTGGAGTGGGCACAGGAATTGTGGACTTTACTAATTATGTTATTTCACACAAGGATAATTTGCGTGTCTGTGTGTCAGTGTGGGTGAACAAGTTTACCCAACCTTGAGGCTAATATTATTCGTAAACAATGCGAGTGATTATTCTAGTAATTAAAGGGGTGCAGAATGTGTACATGTAGCAAACTAATCATAATGAGAGGTACATATTTTCTTTTGACGTACGCAGTATCATTGTTAGAGAAAAGGTTTTATGAAACCATTTTTACTTTTTTAATCACGACTAGACTATCATACGCGCGCGCATGCGCGCGAAAATTTACTATACATTTTTATTATTTACCCAATTTTTAAATAACAATTTATTTGTTGAAAGTTTTTAAACACTTACAAAATAAATTATGATTTAAATACAAGCAATACATCATTGCGAAATTTCTGAACAATGCATCAAAATGTGTTGTTAAATCATTAAAATATATTGTTTCTGCACTAATTTTAACAAATAAAAGTTTTGGTAGAAAAATAACAGCTTATCAAAATACGTTGCTAAATAATTAAAACATTATGACCTGTAATTTTTTAAATTATATTCCAATCCTAAATTTAGTTTTTGAAAAGTCATTAAAAAATTAGTTGCATTCAAACTTTACAATAATTTAAAAAAATAAGAGCGTATGAAAATACATCGCTTCTCCATGCTTATGAATAAAAATGAAAATTAAAGCTTTATGAAAATTAATTATGTAAAAAAATAAATTAGTCAATATTCAATCGGTTCACAAGATAAAAAGCATTAAACAATTATTTTTATTGAAACATTTAAATAAATTTTCCTTCATATTTTTTTTAACTTAGTCTTATTTCTAACAATTTAAATTATTAATTACTTCTATACTAATTTTTGAAAAAATTAAAACATAATATTTAGATATAATTTTGAAAATTGTATTTAGATACTCATTTAAGCATTAATCTATAAATTCAAATACTCAAGTAACTTTTACTTTACCTTTCTTTTAAATTTTACTTTTATTTCTAGAAATCTGATTTATTAGTAACCCTTTATACTAATTAGAACAAAAATGAAAAAACAATCATATACAATTTTGAAAATGAAATTTAGATATTTATTTTACACCATCTGACACATTTGAAAAATTATATAAGTGTAATAGGGCTATTTGAAATATAAATAAACTTTTATTATGCAAATAATACTTAATATTATATTATTTAGGCTATAAGTAATTAGTAAATTAATTTTACTTAATTTTACAAAAAAATAAAATACAATATTTATTGAATTCAATATCTTAATTGAATTAGTCAACTGATAATTAATTAATCACTTCGCAAAATAAGAAGCATTAAACTATAATGTTTTTTAAAACATTCGTATAATTTTTACTTCATATTTTTTTAAATTTAAGCTTTCATTCATAAAAATTGGATTTATTGATAACCTTTCAAACTAATTCTAAAAAATATAAGTTTAGATAGAATTAGTTAATAATTAATTAATCAGTTCGCGACATAAAAAGAATCAAACTATTATTTTTATTGAAACATTCAAATAATTTGTACTTTGTATATATTCTCTAATTGTAATTTTTTACCAATAAATATTTAATTTACTTATAAACTTTTAAAATTATCCCAGGAAATTCAAATTTTAATAGAAAATTTAATGAAAAACAATTAAAACTCAATCTTTATGTAATTTAATATTTTAAAAAATTAATTATCTTATAATTAAATAATTAGCTTAGAACATAAAAAGCATTAAATAATTATCTCAAATAAAGCATTAAAATAATTTTCACCTTATATTTTTATGAAAATTTGAATTGATAATAACCTTTTAAACTAATTCTAGAAAAAATTAAAACATATTCACATATAATTTTGAAAAGAGAATTCACTCATTCCACAACATTAAAAACATTTAAAAAATTATGTAACTGAAATAGGGGTATTTTAAATCTAAATAAACTTTTATTATCCAAATTAGAGCCAATATTTAATTACCTAACCTTAAAATAAATAATAAATTTTTGTTACCTGATAAAAAAAAATCAAAACTCAATTCTTATGTTATTTAATACTGTGAAAAAAACAATTCAGTCAATAATCAATTATTCAGTTCACAACGTAAAAAGCATTACACAAATGTTTTTCTTAAAACATTCAAATAGTTTTTACTTAATATTTTTTTTAAACGTGAAATTTCATTTCTAAAAAAAAAGTAAATTTCGATACTCATTTCACAACAGCACAAACATTAGAAAAATTATATAAATGTAATAGAGATATTTTCAATAAAAAAATAAACTTTTATCACACAAATAATAGCCAATATTCGATTACAGAATCTTAAAGTAAATAATCGGTTTATGTTAAGCAAAAAAAGCATAAAAAATTATTTTTATTCAAATACTTGAACAATTTTCGCATATTTGTTTTTTAATTCACAAATGCGTTTTGATAAATTTAATTGATTAATGACCGATAAAAATAATTGCAGAAGAAATTCAAATACATGTACATATTAGTTAATTATTTCACAACATAAAAAACAATAAACGCTTATTTTTATTAAAACAATCAAATAATTTTCACTTTATATTTTTTTTTGAAAAGTTTATTTAATAATACTATTTTAAACTAATATTATAAAAAAGTAAAATGCATGTGATTTCACAAGAAATTTAAATGCATGTACATATTAATTAATTATTTCACAACATAAAAAACAATAAACACTTATTTTCATAAAAACAATCAAATAATTTTTACTTTATATTTTTTTAAAAAGTTAATTTAATTATAACATTTGAACTAATTTTATGAAAAAGTAAAATTTATGTAATGTCAGAAAAATTTAAAATACATGCATATATTAATTCATCATTTCACAACCTAAAAAACAATAAAGAGTTATTTTCATTAAAACAATAAAATAATTTTTACTTTATATTTTTCTGAAAAAGTCGAATTCATAAGAACATTTTAAACTAATTTTATGAAAAAAGTGAAATGTATGTAATTAAATCGTATGTAATTTCAGAAAAAATTAAAATACATGTACACATTAATTAATCATTTCACGTCATAAAAAGCAATAATTCACAAAATTTTTTGATATAATTTTTAATTTAATTTAAATAATTTAATAAAATTATGTGATTAAAATGAGGGTATTTCAAACACGAACGATCTTTTTTAATTATAGCCAATACTCAATTGCATAACCTTGAAGTGAATAATCAGTTTGAGTACTTAATTTAGGAAATTAAAATTTAATATTTGTGAAACGTAGTATCGCGAAAAAAATTAATCATTCTATCATTAATTTATCTGTTTACAACATACAAGGGTAAAAGACTAAACTATAATTTAAAATAAATAATTTAAAATAATTTAAAATAAGTAATTAAAAATAATAAAAAATAAAAAAATTTTGAATCATTTTATCTTTACAGTTGTTTTAATTTTTACTTTCATTTTTAAAAATTTGATCTTTTAGTAACCTTTTCTACTAATTTCAAAACAAAATTGAAACATTTATATATAATTTTATAAATTAAATTCAGATACTCATGGCACAACATCAAAAACATTGACAATAATTACATAATTAAAATAGAGGTATTTCATATATAAATAAACTTTTATTATACAAATGATGGTCAATACTACATTACATGACCTTAAAGTAAATAATAAATTTATGTACCTAATTGAAACATACTTAAATGCAATCTGTATGTAATTTAATATTTTGAAAAAAATTATCAGCTAATAATTAATCAGTTGATTTCGAGTTTAAAATTCGAAATTAAATAAGATTCACTAAGAAACGCGTGTCTTGTCCTAAATTTTTATAATTATGAAAAAATACAAAAAAAAAAAAATTTTTTACAAAAAAAAAACTTTTTTTATAATTGTAACA
>JAUELO010013791.1:0-11356 GCA_032357855.1 Amphibolips quercusostensackenii
AAGTATTCGAATTTTTAACTAGAAAATATGAATTTTCAACAAAATATTTTAATTATACGCCAAAAAGTAGAATTTTCCATCATGACGATTAATGTTCTATAAAAAACACGAATTTTCAACAAAATGCATTAATTTTTAAGAAAATGTTCTAATTTTAAAGCCAAGAGGACAAATTATCTACGAAACGCTTGAATTTTTAAACGAGAAATATAATTTTTTACTAAAATGTTCAATTTTTATGAAAATAGTGTATTTTTTTACTGTATAGTTGATCATAAACCAAGAATATATACATTTTTGCCAAAAAAGTTAATTTTTAAACGAAATAATTAAATTTTTTAATAAATGTTGAATCCTAAATAAAAACAGATTAATTAAGACCCAAGAATTTGCATTTTTTACCAAAAAGGATAAATTTTCATCCAAGGATATAGATTTTCGTCAAAAAAGACGAATTTTTGACAAATGATATGATTTTTAACTAGAAAAGATCAACTTTTAATAAAAATATAATTTTTCTTCAAAAAATGGAGAAAAAACATTGTTCGTTAAAAACATTAATTATGAACCCAAAAAAAAGAATTTTTAACAAAATAGTTACATTTTAAACATAAGAGATAAATTTTTAACTAAAATTGTAAATCTTTGAAAATTAATTTTTAACAAAAGAGTTTAATAAAGAAAATAACTTTTTAACCCATCACATTAAAAAAGATGAATTTTGAACTAAATAGTGACATTTTTAATTAAGAGAATAAATTTTCCGTCAAGAAGATTAATGTTCTATCAACAAACATGAATATGCAATAAGATACATCAATTTTTTACAAAATTGTTGAATTTTCAAGCAAAAAAATGAATGATCTACAAAACGGTTAAATTTTTAACCCAAAAATATGATTTTTGAACAAAAAAAGTAATTTTCTACCAAAAAATTTTATTTTTGTAAAAATAGTTGAACTTAAAAAAATGGTATTTTTAACTCAATAGTTTAATTTCCTGCCGAATTATTGAACCCTCAAACAAACTAAGAATAGAATTCTCACATTATTAGTTAAAAGAATGAATTTTAAGAAAAAACATTTCTTTAACGAAATAGTTAGATTTTTAACAAAAGAGATCAATTTTCAACTGAAATTATAAAGCTTAAAAAAATTGTAAACAAAATAGTTTAACCCAAAAAAAAGTTCTTTAATCCAGAAGATTATATTTTTGAAAATGGAGTAGTTTATTTCTTAATCAAGGAGATGAATCTACAACTCAACAAATCAATTTTTTTAAAAAGGAGTTTAACTTTTAACCAAGCAGTTGAATTTCTGAATAAAAAAGATTAATTATTCAACAAAAAAGTTGCATTTTCGCAATAATAATGAAATGTTAAACAAATGCTAGAATTTTTAGACAAGCGAGAGATCAATTGCGAACGAAAATCATAAAAGTAGACTTTACGAAAAAAAAATTATTTTTAGCTCACATTTAGAAAAAAAACTGCGAAAAAGGGGAGAAAGGGTATTTTTCTTAAAAACGTAGAGAGAAGAAGAATTCTTTACAATTTTTCATCAGAAAACGTACTCAATGTTATCTAATTTTGTAACGTTACTTTTACTCACCCCAACCAGTTATCAGCTGTATTTTTTAGCGTCACCCCCTCCTCCCTTAAATTGATAATGTAATTTATGGACAATCTCTAGATCAGTCATATCTATAGTTTCAAATAAAAAAAAAGTTGTAGAATTATCAGGTCTAGAATTATTTATGATTCTATTCGAAAATTTATTTACCATCAGGAACGATTTTGATTTGAATTCATTATGAAACCAGAAGCAACTATTCTGTAAATTGAACTCTAATCGGAAACTTTTTCAAATAAAAAAATTTTCTTGGATAATGAAGAATACATATTGTTTAATCCATTAAAAGCTTATTTTGGTTATAAACACTTGGGTAAATCAGATGCTCTAATTGACTCAAAGAATTACTTAATCTGATTTAATTGGAAAATGGATAAGAGACTTTCACTACAATATTGAGAATGTTACTTGTCTTCTGAAATCAAGTTGCAGCAATTTGGGCTCAAATTATTTCGATCTACCCACTCTTGATATGCCAGGAACAATTTTTTTTATATACGTTATTTAAGATCCTTTCAATTTGATTCTTAACAAAATTCGAAATGTGATACTAAATTGGGAAATTTTATCGTTAATACATACATATTTTTACACGAAAAATGATATAGAAAAATTACGAGCTTTCTAAAAGTGTTAGGAGGCAACTGTTTTCTAGATAGTTAATGATTAAATTAGAATAAAAAATTTTACATTAAAATTATCATAATTTTGTTTTAATGTTACTTATATATATATAATTTTAATATTTTCAATTTTCTGGCAGAGATTTATAAAAATTATATCTCCTGATTAAGCAAACAGCACACGAATTAAGAGAATATAACTATAAACAAGATATGAACAAATTTTGAATTAGTTCAAGCTTCTTTCCTTTCTTAAGTATATACTGTATTTTTGTTGTCTTGTTATTACAAAATCCAGTAGAAACGCTTTTATGAAAACTTAAATTTGAAAGTATTTTCATTACATAATCCCAATTTAGTACGTTCAATCGGAAATTCTTTATTAGAATAATATTAATTACTTTATCTCAACGTTTCTCCTTATTAAACTGACTATCTTGGACATAAAAAACGTGAGTAATTTTATATTCATTCGCATGCGAGGTCTATAATTTTGGAAAACATATTATTATTTCATTGCGATTCAGAGATTTCTCATAATTTAATGGACTCAAGAATACTGTTCTAGATTGAAGAATTACAATATTTTTAAATTTCTGGTCTGCGATAAGAGACCAGTTATAAATTGTTCTCAGGTTTATGGAATTTTCTAAAGGATAATTTGGACCTGGAAATATCACCAGGAGGTGCAAGATTATTTGAAGATAATCCAGAATTATTTTCAGCTTCTTATGCAATTCTTCAATTTTTTTCTCGAGAAGAAATTCATCAAGATAAGCAATTTTATTGTTAAATATTTTTCTTACATTCTGGTCACATCGGTTGTAATACAGTGACCTAATTCATAATGTTTAATTAATAGTCAGCTTGATTTAAAAAAAATATATAATCAATAACTATTAAGTCATAATCAATCTTTTCAGCATTTAAGGGGGGGATGACATAGTTTTGACGGATTCTCAAAATCCTGAAAGTAAAAAAATACCTACCAAATAATTACTAAAGCAGAAATTTCTCAAAAAATGATCAATTGGATCTAATCTTATTCTTTTATTTTAAGCAAAAGGGAAACAAGAAATAAAAAACTAGATTAAATCGCATTATATAACCTTTACTTTTCAATTGAAAAGTGAATTATATCTTGCAAATAGAATTTTTATTTAAAGCACTCAATTAATTAATGGCTCAAGTCAAAGAACCGGTTATAACATTCTGACACTCAGAGTAGAGAGAACCCTTACCCTATTGGCGCCAGAAAGTTATAACTGGTTCTTTGATCCAGACCCTCAATTGTACAAAATCATCACATATACAAGTCCTATATCAATTCGAAGAATTTTTTAGAATTATTTTGGATCTATGTCTTCAATCTATTAAACAATTTTGAGGGGCAACAATTGTTCATTGCTTGCGAATTTAGATATAATGTCTATCCTATGATCCCCTGACTCATTATTTGATTTTCTATTTTTTTTAACATTCAATTTTCTTTTATGCTTTTTACATATCAATTTTAGGTTGATTGGATGGATGAAAAAACAAGGAAAAGTGCTCTAAAGAAAGCTGAGACTATGGAGACTCACGTTGCTTATCCGGATGAACTTCTTGATGACAAGAAGCTTGAAGAATTTTTCAAAAAATTGGAAATAACCCAGGATGATTATCTACAGTCACTTTTAAACCTGTCGCTTTTCGAGACGGATTATTTCTTTAGTGAACTAAGGAAACCTGTAAACAAATCGGAATGGCTGTCCCACGGCATACCAGCTATTGTTAACGCCTTTTATTCTCCAATCGAAAACAGCATCGGTAAATCGATTTTTACGGAAAATTCAAAACATCTCTGTAAAATTTATAATTTCATAATAAAAATGCTTCAACGTGTTTTCAAGATTTCCCGGCTGGAATTCTACAAGGCGCTTTTTTCGACAAAGATAGACCACGATATATGAATTACGGTGCGATGGGTTTCATTATTGGGCATGAAATCACTCATGGCTTCGATGACCAAGGTCGACAATATGACATGAATGGCAACCTCGTTGATTGGTGGGAGCCAGAAACTAAAAAGAAGTTCCTTGTAAAAACTAACTGCATCATAGAGCAGTATGGGAATTATACCGCAGAAGAAGTGGCAGTAAACGTAAGTGGGACCTTGTACCTTGCTGAAAGTATAAAGATTAAAAGACATAAATTAGAGAATAGGAAAAGATATAACTATACCTTCTCTCAATGGGTCACTTTGCATCCATAAAAATTGTTTCTATTACCAATCTGAATAATTTTCTATCATCAACTGCTCTACCTTTCGCGACTGAGGCCTGTTACACTTTTCTTTCCCTTAGTCAATCTATCTATTACGAATTTCAATCTTTTTTAAATATTTTTCTCCATCTTTCGTAAACAAGGACCCTTATCTTTTTCTTTACCTAATTCTCTCTCTTTAACATAAATTCATGCTTATATACCTAGATACTTCAAATTGATCTTCATACCATAGTCGACAATCCTATCAAACTTGGCAAAACGGTTTGCCAGGCCTCCACTTACAGGCCCAAAGACTGATTTCACATGTTGGTTACTCATACCGTTAGCTGACTAGCGGCAAAAACTTCAGATTGACATAGACGGATCATAGGATGAGATAGAGAAGAGGCAATTGGAAAAGATAGACGTAAATTTAGATTGACAAGGAGATAGAAAAAGATAGACGCTAATAGATGTAGTATAGGATGAGAATAGATAAAGGATAGGGTGATATGCAGAAGAGGCGATTAAAAAAGATGTCCATTGATAGACGTAGGATACGATGAGATAAGGAATAGGATATTAAAAAAGATAGACGGGAACTCACATTACCAGAGTAATAGAAAAATATTGATTTGTATACACGGAGAAAAATGGATGGTCAATGCTAGACGGTCACAATTTAGAAAGCCAGTCCGTTCTACTAGATGATCTAAAGAGTCTTTTAGAATTTTTTCGACATAGTGAGAGAGATTCTTATTTTATGGCCAGCCTGACTGATAAAAGAAGACCAGACTCACTATCAGGGATAACCAAGGTATCCTTTCGGGATGGTCAATACGATCATCTTGTTTTCACGCATTTCGAACATCAACGAATAACTATATTGGGAATTATTGTAAATTCATATTTAAGATGAAAAAGATAATCCATTATTTAAAATTAAGATCGATCATTTATTTTTAAGGAGAAAATCTAATAAATAATTTAAATTTTACTTAGAAGTCTATCTTGTAAGCAAACAATTCAGTGTCACATTTGCTGTTTATTGAACTTAAACATATTTTTAATAAGCTTAAGCTGCTTTTTTATACTTCGAACATGCGTGGAGAGTGAAGTACATAAGAGCTTCCAAGGGATTGCGGCTAAAGACGTAACTGGACACTTAGCTATCAATTTGATGTCACCGTGTCGTTTCAAACTGAAAACGTGCCAAAAATGTTAGCATTCGTTGTCGGTGAAGAAAGTAACGAGATGTGGGATATTGGTTTCTGAACTCACTCCAGTGTTTTAAATCTTACAATTCAGTTTAGTATAGTGTCGCCGCGCAGTGTCTTTAGCCATTCTTGCTCCAAATATTCTGTCAATGTGCACTGTTTTTGCATATAAAATTATGTCTCACACACTTCGCTATCCACGAGGAAAAAAAATGCTTTCAGAATTTATGTGTTTCATATAAATTTTCAGGTTTTATAGGTTCCGCTTAATTTTATAATTTCTAGTCTCTTATAAGAAAGAGACTAGAATAAGTAGAAAAAGGACAACAAATATAGAGGACGTAGGGTGATCAAATCGGACCCCTAAGATGGCCAGGTCGGCTGTCCGAGGAGATCAAGTCGACGATCTGAGATGATCAAATCGACCTTATAGATGAGCGATTGGACCCTTTATAGTTTATAATGATCAATTTCGGCCTCTGTGATAATCAGTGCGACTCTTTATGGCGTTCGAGTCGACCGTCCGAGATGATCAAATCGACACTTTGAGATAATCGATTTGAACCTCTTGTTTCACCCATCTCGAGATAATCGCTTTAGCCATCTTCAAGGGCTGTCCTATAGATGACCTTCCAATAAAATCGGCCTGCACATCTGGATGGCCAGATTAGCCTTCCATTTTTCTTCGTGTGCGTTTCATAGGTTTATATTACTTGAAAATATTCCATCACGATACAATAAGCAAACAAAAATTGTATGAACAAATTATTTGTAGAAAGTGTGTTTTCTATCATTTTTAATAATTTTAAGTTTTTTTTAGATATATCGTGAAAAATTCAGATGAAAACAATATAATAATAAAGAAAATTTATATTCAAATTATTCTTGTCAATATTATAAGCGAATGCATTATTAGAACATTTGTAGATTTTTCAAGAAATTTAGGAAATAATCCATTTATTTCAAAATACATTTAGAAGCTTTGGGGAAAATTAAAAAAATAATGTCGGCAGAAATCGTTTTTTCTCTTAATACTTTTCTTTAAATGAAGTCGTCAGTAATATTTAGTGATGAAAATTTGTCATCCGATATTTTTATTAATTTTATAAATGAATTACATAAACAAACCATATGATCATTACGGCAAAATTTATAATTTCTTGATAAATTGTATGAGTTTTTAAAACAAATATAAAAAAATGCATTATTCGGGCATTTGGCGACAAAAAAATTCGTTTTTTTTCAATGCTAGTTCTTTTAATTGGGAACTTCACGATAATTTTAGCAACATTCACAATTAGTTGATTAATTTTATGTTTGCTTTTTTTTAAGAAATTCAATTTAGAAATGAATTAGTTGGGCATTTGTCAACGAAAAAATTTGTGCTTTTTTCGTGTCAGTCTTTTTGATTGCCAAGTATATGCATATTGAAAAAACAGCCTTTTTTCTCAAAAAACAAACTTTTTTCCGAAAAATGCTTAAATAATGCATTTTTTTATTTAATTTGTTTCAAAAAGACATAAAATCATTCAACTTATTACGAATTTTGCTGAAATTATCGTGAAGTTCCCAATTAAAAGGACTGGCATTTAAAAAATTAATTTTTTCGTCGAAAAATGCCCGAATAATGCATTTGTTTATTAAATTTGTTTGAAAAAATCATAAAATTGATCAAAAATTATGAATGTTGCTGAAATTCTCATGAGATTCCTAATTTGACAAATTCGAAATCGAAAAAAACTAATTTTTCTGCCAATAAATGCCTGAATAATGCATTTGTTTAATTAATTTGTTTATAACATTATCAAGAATTATCTTGAGAGAAATTTTCTTTATTATAATATTTTTTCCATGCAAATTTCTTAGAATAAAATTTTTAAAAACGTAGAATTATTAAAAAAAAATATTAAAAAAATTTTTAACAAATAATTTTTTTATATTTTTTTTTGTTTATTGCATCATAATTTAATATCTATATCTAAAGTAAATTTGTGAAACGTAGACCATTACAAAAATTTTCCTATTACGGTCGAGCACCGGGGACGCCAAATAGAAAAAATTGCCATTTTTTCGTCATTTTGTTTATTTATAAAAAAGCTGAAAATTTTTAATTGAAAATCAAGCTTGACATTTTCAGATTAAGCATTCAATTTTGTAGAGATTTATGTAACCAGATTTTTTAATTTTTATATTTTTAAACTTTAAATGTCAACACTAGGCATTTGTTTATGTAATCTGTTTATAAAATTAATAGAAGATATAGGATGATAAATTTTCTATGATCAAGTATCATTTTGTTAATAAAAACATGTAATTTAAATGCAAAAATGTACTTTAAAAACGAAAAATTAATAATGTAATCAACTTTTTTCAGCTACCTGTATTAACATAAATGTTTAAAATACAAAAGTTGAAAAAACAGGCCACTTAAATCTCTTTAAAACTGATTGCTTAAGTTTTTGAAATAAAGAAATCCAAAATCGGTCAAGAATTGCCTTAAAAATGAAATACAATAGTTTTTTAATACTTCAATGTAAAATTATCATATTGTAATTGCTTTTATTTCAAACTTATTTAATATTAAGAGATTTTAGTGCGAAAAAATTAAATGTAGAAAATTTCAAGTTGAAACTTGATCAAGAAGTACGATAAAAAATGTTTAATTTACAGTTTTATAATATTTAAAAAGATGAGTCCTATAACTTCAGTAGTATACCTAGGCTGGTTCTGTCCCATGGTTTTCATTTGAGCTAAACGACAGTAAACCAGCGACGATAACGGTTGTGTCCGAGCTATGATTCCACCAGTCAGTAATGCAGATCCCTTGGTAACCGACATCAATAGGATACCCAGTAGGAATGTATATTAACTACTGATAATAAGCTACACCTACCCTACCCACCGATGATAAGGCGTTTCCTTCAGTCGGTAAAGTAGAAATATGTTCTATGTCTAGTCGTTAAAAAAGAAATCTATATTACCTTTAGCCGGTGAAGTGGTAACCTAGATTATCTTTAGTCGATAAATCAGGAATATGACAGATGTCCTTGCTACAGTAGATGATGTAGGTTTCTGCTTTACCGAACAGGCTTAGGGTTTTATGTAGGTCGACTGTTGGTTAATTACAGTTCACTGTTTTACCGACTTAGGTGTCAAACAGATAGTTTCGAGTTTTACGCGCTTTCCGCTTAACTACCCTCACCCTACCTATACTTCTTGAAAGTTCTATAACTTGGGGATTTCTCTAGCCCCATGCACCACCTGAATGGAACCCTTAAGTATTGTACGATAACGCAAAAATCTACATCATCGACTGTGTAATTAATATCTGCCAGATTCCTAGTTTAGTTACTGAAGGCAATCTACATTTCTACTATACCGAGTTCTAGATGTCCACTTTATCAGCTGTATGTAATATATATTCCGACATTGTCGACTGAGGGTCGTAACACTTTCTACTTTACCATCCTTCGGTAATTTAGGTTTCTGCCTTATTATCGGACGATAATGTACGTCCCGGCTAGATATCCGATTGATGGCGGTTAGAAGGGGATGTACTTTACCGACTGACGGCATCCTAGCACGGATCAATCGCTAATTTACTGTCGGTTAGCTTGGAACAATACGACGGGCCAGAACCGACCTAGGTATAATATTTGAAATCATTCTTTTGACTATAATACTCATATTCAAAATTAAAAAATTGTCATTGTAACAGATTTGAGAAATTTCATTATTTTTACTCAAACTAACATCAGAAGTTAAAAAAGGTTGAAGACTTATTCTTTGTTTAAAGAATGTTAAGTCATAAAAAATGAAAAAGAAATTAACAGAAAAAGAAAATTAAAGAACCTATGAGTAAAACGTCAAGTATATATTTATTTCAAAAATATTAGCTTCCAATTATTAATTCCATTTTGTTGTACAATTTCGAAGATTGAAAATTGTTATATTGTTATAATTTATATTATATAATCTATATTTATAAAAAATGTTATAATTTTTAAAGAAAATAAGGTAGACATCGCAACCATTTTTTTTGTATATTAATTATCCACAAGTGTTCATTATAATAATAATAGCTTGTCAAACAGAATTAATGCAAGTGCATTTAATTTGAAATAGTTTACTCGAGTACTGTGCACACAAAACAAAAAACAAGTAAAAGACCTTTAGCCTTGAATAACTACTTGCGCGACATAAACTCATTAATAGAGAAGAAAACACAATACATGTAAAAATAATTAACTTTTTACTCAACTTTTTATTGACGTCATCTTGACACCAATTATTTTTAAAGAATAATATTATAATTTACACAATATAGAGACGAGATTACATCATTGGAGGATACATAAATGGATGTTATATTGATAAAATGATATAGATTTATTAATGGATAGTTTTAAATCAAATAAAAATATTTTTTTTCAAGTAACACGAAAAAAACGACTGCTACCGACAGAATTTTACAGAAATGGCATACTTTTTTGCAAATTTTACAGAAAATCATGTAAATTTTGAGTATTTTCTTCATGATTGAGTCGAAAATAGATTCTATCTTGAGTCACCCATTGTATAATTAAACCTTAATCTAAAATTTGTTTAATATGCGGGTTGCTACAAGATCCACCTCACACCTAGATCAAAATAGCAAAAAAATGCATCCAAAATGTTGAATTTTTAAGCCAAAAAGACCAAATTTCTACAGAACAGTTGATTTTTCAACCCAAAAATATAAATTTTAAAGAGAAAAGTTAATTTTTAACAAAAATTGTTGAATTTTAAAGCCAAAAGAAACAAAATTCTAAACAAAACTGTTATTTTTTACCTAAAGAAAGTAATTTTCAACTAAAATTATAAATCATCGAACAAAAACTGAATTTAAACCAAAAAGAAGAATTTTCTACACAAAAGAATTAAACTAAAAAAGATAAATTTTCAACCTAAAATAGAATAGTTACATTTTTAATTATAAAAATAAGTCTTTAATAGCAAAATGAATGTGTAACCAAAAGAATTAAGTTTCAACTAATGAGATTACTTTTCTGCAAACAAAAAAAAAATTTTGAATAAAATAGTTAAATTTGAAAAAAACGTAATAAAGTAGTTCAACTTTCAACTAAATAATTGAATTTTCTACCAAAAAGGATAAATTCTCACGAAAAATGTAATAGTTGATATTTCAACCAAAGAAGATTTTATTTTTAATAAAAAAACAGTTGAATTGAGTAAAAAAGATAAATTTTTAACAAAATATATGAATTTTCAACCAAATAGTTGAATTATTAACAAAATCTGATGGACTATCAACAACAAATAGCTTAGTTCAATTTTCCAATAAAGAAATTAATTTTTGACCAAAAAGATGAATTTTCAACTAAGAAGATTATTATTTTACTAAACAAAACGTATTTTAAACGAAATACATGAATTTTCAACTAAAAACAGAAAAGTTTTTAACCAAACATACAATAGTTATATTTTCAGTTTAAAAATTGTTTTTTTTAAAACAAAGACGAACTTTCTACATACTCGACATTTCTCGAACTTCCCCTCACCTCACTCCTCATCCTCATTTTCCCTACTTCACCTCCCTCACTTCCCCTACTACTTCACTCACTTCTTATCATATCAT
>JAUELO010013876.1:0-11352 GCA_032357855.1 Amphibolips quercusostensackenii
GCACAAAAACAAACTTTGAGATTCAGGTAACTTCTAAGCCCCGAGAGGTGGATAATTTTGGACCATATATTGTTTAATTTTTGGTGCTACAAGAGCTTTGACTTTTTCAAATAGAAGGACTAACCGACGGTGGGCCAAAAGACCAAAAGACGCTTGCATCAACTAAACAAGAAGATTGGAAAGGCAAGACAAAATACGTCTGATGTTAAGTGTGTGATTGACTACATAACATCTCGTAGACCACGGAAGAATTTGAAAGTTTGTCCAAGAACTAAGGATCTACCAGCACACACTAAACAATTTAAAGCTGCTGACAATCAATCAGCATATTGTTGATGAAATACGTTTGTTATCTCATGCAAAGATGAAAATAAAGAAGAGAGAGGGATGTGTTAGAGAAAATTAATAGTTACTCGTTTATTTATCGTGCCTCTCAGGCACTCTCTCTGTTCCTGTTAAAAATTCACCTAAGCCCAACGCAGTAAAGACTTTTCAGAGAGAGGTATACAAAATTCCAAAACACTTAGGTTGAAAGAAGACACTAATAATATCATCCGCTTTAAGAAGTTTTGCGACAAGCTTATAAAATCCGAGAAAAAATGTCAACCAGTCACTGCCGAAGAGGTGAAGAAGTGACTTGTGTTAGGACGCGCTATACTGCTACCTGTATAAGATCTTTACAACTGTTGTACACGACACGATTGTTTGAAGTACTGAGCCTGAGTGAAGAGAAATCTATGTACAACGCAGTTAAAAAAAGATAAAGCAGGATGCTGAGAGAACCTACTGATTGATAGGTGCGTCTGCAAAGACGCAGCAGTCCACTAGCGCGCCCTGTCAATTGTTGCGCGGCTTGGATTACCTACCAAAAAGCATTATATTTAACCTGGCATAGACTTATCATATTTCTGTTAAAAAGCTCAAAAGTTTATTCATACATAACAAAATGAATGAAGAGATCGATGCCCCTCTGGAAAACTAAATTCAACATCTCTTCTGGAAATTATTGTGTGACAACGGACGAAGTCAACTTTCAGAGAAGCGTCTTTGAGGGCGATACCATAAGCCCTCTGCTCTTGTGCATTACAATTTTGCCTTTATCTTTCGTACTACGCAATTCTTCTGGATATCTTTGCGGTAAAACTAATCATCGCGAGCATGAGTTCACTCATGCTTGAGAATAGATTACTCGAATATCTCGATATTTCGATATCCCGATATTTCGAATATATTACTGGCGTCCCCGAGGAACCTGATCTTGTAGATATAAGTGTTATTTGACATCCTTAAGCTGAAGAGACCTATACATACCTAAACGTGCCTGAAATCCGCATTCAAGACGTGATATCAGTGAAAGAGTCTCTCCTGCAGCTGCAATAACTGTACCTAAAATATTCAGTTAGAGTAATTGTTCTTATCAACGGTGCTCTATGTGGTGCAAAACTATCACTGGTTCGTAACCTTAAAGCAATACCTGTAAGCTAAAAATATGCCAACGCATTTGCAAAATTGATTCAGAAAGCCGTCATCTTTGGGTTGCTTCGTGTCTTTGAGACACACAAGGATTTCGCTGACCTGTCGTGATTTGGTCCTGCCCTACAGTCGTACATCCCACGGTTAGGAGAAGCAGCCATTGGTGTGATTTACCGTAGTTCTACTTTGAGCTGATGTTATTTCAAAAGATGACAGTTCTTACAAGTAAACCCTGCATTGGTTGCGTAATCTTCTTTTTCTAAATTATATACCCATATGTATGTGTAAACAGCGTGTCACAAAAGTAGAGGAACAGGCCTGTTTCTTCTTAAGTAAGCTATTTTTCACAATGGTCAAGGTCATTTTCTTAGTAACTTTGAACAAGGAACCTGATGGTGATGCCAGTTTTGACCCTAGTTTTTAAGGGAAACCTGTATTTGTCTGAGTAATGCTCAAAGTAAATTAAGCTGTTGTAAGAAAAAGTGTTTTATTTTTATCAAATCCTGTAATTCAAATGTAAAAGTCTTTGATCTACTGACTTAAGACCTAAAAAATACAGGTTTCCATTCAAAATTAATTTAGCTTAAAATGACCTCGAAAGTCATTGTCAAGGTCGTGTTGAACTTTACAAAGGTAAGCAGACCTAGCGTAAGCTCAAATGGCCTCAAAGCGACCTCCATAGCCGAATTTGACTTATGACCTTAATCCATATTTAATTGTAATACTTTCCTTTATTCTGATTGCTGGTGAAAAAATAAGGCTTTTCATTATAAAATAAGTTAAAATGAAATAACCATGGAATTCATCAAGGTTATACCCACGGTCAAAACAAAAGTCACATTCATCACATACAAATTTAGTGTTAGTGTCCTCGAAGACCCGTTGGGTAATGTTTTTCGTCACCGCTAAAAATTGACCTCACATACCCGACTTGAGCGATCGTGACCTTGAAACAGCCGTCAGGTTAGGGTCAATATCAAAGTTTATATTCTTATCAACGCGTAAAACTCACATAAGTTTGTCTGCTATGAATCATTTTTTAATAATGATGTTCTTATCGACATTTAAATATTGTTTAGGTTAAAATGACCTTAGGGTGACCTTTAGAGTCATCCAGAACATATGACCTTATCACATCTTTGAATGTGAAATTTTCCGTTCTCTCGATTGCCGGTGTCAAAAAGGGACGTTCCTATTTTTTTCAAAAGTTGGTCTTGAAATAACCTTCAAGGTCATCCTTAAGGTCAATATTAGGATCACTATCAGGTTTCTTGTTAGAAAAAACTTCAGGAATAAACTTGAATTTTGTTTAATACAAAAATTTAAAAAAAAATCAATTTTCTCAAATGATGGATTTTGGTAATGGCAATAGTTATAAACAATTAGGAGCTGGTATTAAATATTCTACAGAGATAATCATACTGTTTACAGAAACAGACGCAAAAAAATAAAAACACGCTTTTTGTAAATTATGCTAGTAAATACATTGAAGAAAAAGGGCAATTTGTAAATTTAAAAAAAATTTTAATTTTTGGGTAGGATTTAAATGTTTACTTATTGAATTTCCATGTAAAATACTGTGAATGCATTTTAGAAAGAAGCGAATTTTGTATTAAAAGCAAGCGTTAAAATGTGATATTCACATGATCGTACGTGATAGTTCAGTATGTAAACATTTCAATCAATAAAAGAATTTTGAAAATAGTTGATTTTTTCAAAAAAAAGGTCGTCATTGTCAAATAATTGTTTGACCAATTATTTGTGATCTGATAAACTTTCAGCAAAAGATATATGAGTTTAAATAAAATTTAACCTTGATCATCTTCTTAAAAAAAGCAATGTTTGTTTTAAGGCCTATATACGGGCTTAGTTTGCTACTTATGAACATTGCGTTATATTTACGTACTTATGCAATTAGATTGTATTGACGTCATATTCTGTGAAATTTTATTCTGATTACTGTGTAGTAATAAAATTATCTGAGTTTCTCAAGGTAAAATATTATTAACAATATAAACATACTAGTAGTAATAAAATTCATTAATTTAAACCTAACAAATTATTGCTTTATTCTAACAAAAAGTTTGTATTTTTGATTTAAAAATAAAAATAAATACATTTATTTGTTTGAATGTAAACATAAGGAAGCTTCATCTATAATTATTATTGAAACAATAATTTCATATAAGGACGTTGATTTCTGAGACTAATAGATACAGAGATAAAATACAGATATAAAAATGTTAAAAAAAAACAAATTTCTACCACACGAAATAAATTTTAAACCAAAAAGACAATCCCAACCATGAATCTTTTATCAATCAGAAAAGAAAAAAATTGTAGTAAGAATTTTTTTATTCTCAAGGCAGGTAGACGAGTTGTGTACAAAAAAACAGTTTGGTTCGAATCCCAGCAGGGCTAAAAAAGATTTTTTTCGCAGTTAGGGATAAAATCTACTTTTCTGCAGAGTAGAAGATCAAAACCCGTATTTCTATCGACAAAAGGATAAAAAAAATTGTTCTTAACATAATATATAATAGTAGACTTTTCAATAGAAAATAATTAAGTAAAGTTCTTATAGATATTGTATGAAATATTAGAGAAATAAATGTTGCATTATCATTTATAAAGAATAAATGCATTCAGGTAATTGTTAAGGCCAATTTTTTAAACAGATTCACAGGCTGTCGACTTTTCAATGAATAGGCTCAATTTTTGTTTACGAAATCAACTAAGTATGTCTTTAGCTTCTAGACGCAGTGATCTCTAAATTTGGAAAAGCTGATATCTCAAGCTTGCTAAATCAAGATCAGCTAAAGACAACAAAAAGTGCATTGAGATGATTTTCTTCCATTATTCTCTCGATACCTTTTCAGGTCTCTATTTCGCGCTTCTTGAGGCTTTTTAGATAACTGATCAATTGGTATGATAAATGAATCAATAATATTTGCTTCATGAATAAGAATTTCATGCACTGATTGTGGCATAAAAAACCAATCATATTCTTTTATAAACATATCTGAATTTCCTATATTAATCTTATGAAAGAGTTTGCCGTGAATTACTTTGCCGCTAGCTAAGACTTGCAAAATGATATAAAAGTTTTTGAGTAAATAATTGCTGTTACCATTCATTTTGGATATTATATCATAATATACGAAGAATTTTCTGTTCATGTTTTCGTTGTTCATAAAACCAGTTAACTGTTTTACAACATTTAAGATTAAGCCTAGCTAAGAGACATTCTCTTCTCCTTCTTTAACGGCATCAAGCTGGCTCATTTCCTAAGGCTTTGCTTGACTGACAGTAAAGATAAATCAAGCAGTAGTTTTAATCACGCCTTAGCACACTTTTTCATCAATCATCGCGCAAACCAATCCATGCTCCACCTAATATGTTCTGACATTAAACTCAACTCAATTCAGCTTGAGTAGTTTTGTTTAAATTTGATGTTCAGTGATGAGTGTTGGGATAAGAAGGTCGAGGATCTACAAGATTATTGTGCACATGTTCGTTCATATCCTTGAGGTAAAGAGGAACCATTGATACTAAGAAAGTAATTGAAGTTTCACGTTGTGTACAATTATCTAAATTGCTTCAGTAAGAATTCATTTCAGAAGTGGCATTATAGCCGTATTTTATTGTTAGTTTTAGCTTTTTGACATTTTTAGGCGATACAACAGTTTCAATTCTCAACAATCTCTTTGTAGTATGGTCTAGAAGTTCATCTAGTTGGATAGCTACACCCATCTCATTAATTTCGATCGCTGAAGTCAAAGAATAGCATTCGTGTTTTATTAGAAGCTTATATTCATTTTTAATTTAATTCAAGTCCATAAAAAAGGCAAGTGCTTCTTTGTCAATTAAAGGTATAAGCAGTACACCTGTGGCCTATGATGCACCAGATGCCAATTCGTAGCGTCATCACTTGACAAACCTTTGCTGATGATAGTAGACACAGTAACCTTATTTAAAGTTTTCAAGCTTTCAAGTAAATCGACTTTAGTTGCAGGATTGAAATCTTGTAATGCTATAATTATTATTTTCTTTGTTTTTCCTGATCATCCCTGAAAACTCTTCAGTCTTTCGAGATTTCAAAGCTGAAGTTTCTTATTCCGAAAACACAGCATCTATCTATGACTTATTGTCATGCGCCCTACAAAATTTTTTTGTGGAAAAATACTTTTTCTTTGAAAAATTAAACAAGACGTCTGCATCTCCAGAATTATATCTTTATAAGATATCTGACAAAGCCCCGTGTCTTAACTTGAAAGTATCAATGTTTGTCAAACTGAATTATTAAAATGGCAACAGACACAGCAACAAGAACTATAAATTGTCTTATGAATGTTTGTTTACTACTGAAATTTAAAGAAAAATATCCATTGCAGTACTTACTAAGAATAACTTATAACAATATTAAGTATATGTATAAAAATAAAACGGAACACAAACTGAACAAACACGAAATAAAACGGAACACAAACTGAACAAACACAAAATAAGACGCGAAATCATTAAAATATTTGAAATTATGAAAATCGTAAGAATTGTTAAAAAGTTTATTGAATAATGGCAAATAGAAAACAATAGCTCGATAACAGAAGCAAAAAAAAACGATTAGTAAGCAGTATTGATCGATTGTCTTTTGTCTACGCTACGCTAAACATAAAAGCCGACGAGTTTCAATAAAACCCGCGGGAATCCCGTATACAAATTCAGCATATTTATTGAAACTGTGAATTTGTTTTTAGAAAAATTATTTGAATAATAATTAATCAATGTCAATTCACAATGTATCATAGCAAAGAGTCATCGGAAAGACATCCCTAGTTAATTTCGTAAACAAAATTTGAGCATTTTCATTACAAAATAAAACATTGCCAATCACAAAAAATGAGTTCTATTCAATTATTTGTTAATAACACAATGAAAATTTTGTTTAATTATTCTTACCATTTAAAATTATAACTACATAATTGTAAAATTTTTTCAGGATTTTCTTTGATCAATCTGAAAGTTTTGAAAAAATATCACTTAAGAAAATTTAACAGAAAAATTTCTTAACTTTATTGTTAAATAATAAATTTATAAATGACTTAAAAAAATCTGATAAGACAAATCTTTAAAATAATTTCAAAGTCTTTATTAAAATAGGAAACATTAAAATGAAATAAATGGTATAATGTGTCCACGGGTAGATGTCGGTGTCTCGTTAGTTCCGGGCTCGGGTGGTGGGCTTTGAACGGCGCGAAGGTTTTATGATGGCCACTTCAGCCTTTTTGAAAGCGTTCTTTAAAATCTACAGCCTATCAGGAGACATTGTCATACATTTTTTTAATTCGAAGACATCTACTCGAGAATTAAGAAAGACGAAAATATTTTAAGGTCTAGCATTTAAATTAGTTTAGAATTGGAAATCTTATCAGACGTGGAGGATTGTTTTCTATAATCACTATTCTAAAATTTAGTAGGATTGGTGAGCGGGTTCCTAACGGACATTCTTTCATTTCCTTTGTTGTCATTGCCCTTACCGCGCCACTGTCCATGTTCACCTTTGCCCGTTTTTGATACACTTGTTCTATTAACATATATATTCCACGAAGAATTGTATTATTTCTGTCCAATATTGCACAGACGTCACCATCGGACGTTGTTAGTACCCATTTTTCTTCGCTTGGCATGGACATAAGGGCATTATATTGTCCTCTTACGTAAATTGGTATATCGCGGGGAAAAGTATACCTGCGAATTTCAAATTGCTGGTTCGGATTATTATTTGGTATAAGTCGCAGAAATCCAAGTTCTTCAATTTTGTGTCCAAACACAAGTACAGAAGGAAGATGGGTAGGAGGAGACCTGGACCTGGTACGAACAGGAAGCTGGGTCTGAGGAGGAGACCTGACCGAAGAATCCTGAGAATGAGGTCTGGCAGAAGAAGAAGACATTACAGGAGATTGCTGTCTGTCAGGAGGAGAAGAAGAACCAGAGCGAGGAACGCCAGAAACAGGATTTGAAGTTTGCAAACTTATCTCTGTAACAAGGATTAGTTGAATCAAATTTTTTATGTCTGTTGTTTTGGGCAGTCATTCTTTACTCTTTATTTTTCAAGTTTTCAAGGTGATTGTTATTTGCGAAAAGCTGAAAAATATGCGTAAAACTATAAATATATTTTATTATTGTATTCATCAATAAAATGTTGTCCTGAAATTTTCTTAAATTTTCACAAAATTTTAAATATCTTATATCAACACGAAATAGTTTAAAATAATCTTGATTTTTTTACAATAGGTAATTTTTGGAAATAAATACATTTTTAAAGATAAAAAAATAATTTTAGTTCCGCTTTAGAAAAATTAAATTGAGGAAAAGGAAGTTTACAGGTAACAAAAAAATCGGGCTATTTGTACCGAATTTCGGTACGAATAGCCACCTTTTCAAATTTATTTGTACTGAAAAAATCGGCTATTCGTACTGAAATTTCGTTACCTGTAGCCACGGCATGAAAAATCCATATGTAGGTTCAGAATTGTAATTCTTTACAAAATTGCATAATCTTAAGCAGATATCTGTTGTATCTTTTTGAATGTTCAGAAGTCAATTAACAACTTTAAAAAGCGTTTAAAATGATAACAATCTTTTGAACTTTGTTTGATTTACTGAGAAAAATTAGGTAAGAGAAAACAAGAAAATAACCGAGAGTTAAAAATAATCCATCTAGTCCACTGGATAAATATTTCGGATATTCAGATACCAGGATAAATTTTAACTTTCGAAATGATAAAAATTATACTTGGAATTATAGTTATATTTTATTATTATATTCACCAATAAAACTGAGGATAATCGACATAGATAAGACGAGAGTAGAAATAATCCTCATCTTTTCAAATCAGAAACGAAACTGATTTCTGTATTGACAAAGAATTTCATTTAACATGTAACTAGAGAATATTCCAGTTCTTCATTGGATTATATAAAATATACGTGATATAGTCGCTATCTTAAAGATTGTAGGCGTCAAGGTATTTTTTTTAGAAATTTACAATTTATTAGTTAGTATCAAGGCAAACAATTTACTCACATAATTCGATGAAACTGATATCACAATTTGTATAATATTTTGCGTTTAAGCTTTTAAAAAGTAATCTAAATTATATAAAATACAAAAGGTTAAAAAGATTCTAATGATTTAAAATTATTTTTAAAGTTTTGAAAAAAATTCCTAAACATTTTAAAAGATTTGAAACATTCCTAATTTAAAACAGCAAATTCTGGCAATTAAATGCCAATGTCATTGTAGCTGAAGAATATCGCCTTGCAAAGTCATGCAAAAACTCTCTAAAATGTCAAAATTTTTGAAATTATCAAAAATTTCTAAAAATTTTAATAATTTTCAAACTTTTGAAAAATTTTTGAAACTTTCAAAACATTTTCAAAATTCCAAAATTTTTTAAAGTTTTCAATAATTTTATTAATTTCCAAACTTTTCAAAAAAATTCTAAAATGTCAAAAAATATTTCACAATTCCCAAAATTTTTAAAAATTTTAATAATTTCCAAACATTCTGGAAAAATTTCAAACTCTCAAAAAATGTTCAACAATATCTAAAAATTTTAATAATTTGCAAACTGAAAAATTTTCGAAACCTTGAAAAAATTTTCAAACTTTCCAAAACTTTTCTAAAGTTTCTAAAAATTTTGATAATTTTTAAACGTTGAAAAAAATTTTTTTCACAATTTGAAAAATTTTCAAACTTTTTAAAAATGTTAATAATATCCAAACTTTATAAAAAAGGGAGTGTCTATACGTCTGGACATAAGCTACGCCCCCTTCCCTTTTCCAGGTCTTTCTTCCCCTTGGAAAAGTCCGTCCTCTTAGACTCGCTAACGTTATGAACATACAGAAACATACGGACTGTCCGTACTTTCAGACTCGGCCTTTAAATAAATTTGAAACTTTCACAAAATTTCATTATCATCGAAATTTCCAAAATTTTTCAAAATTTTTAAAAATTTACAAAACTTTTAAAAATTTTCAAACTTTTTTAAAATTGCAAGAAATTTTCATAATTTTTAAAATTTTTGAAAAGTTTCTAAGATTTTAAAAATTTTTCAAACTTTGCGAAAAAATGAAAAACTAACATTTTTTCAAAATTTCCAAAATTCTAATAATTTACAAAATTTTTAAACTTTAAAAAAATTTTAAAAAAGTTTTCAGAACTTCGATAATATTTTAAAATTTGCGAAAAAATTTTAAGCTTTTAGAAAATTTCACGATGATCAATATTTCAAAATTATTTTAAAATTTCTAGAAATTCTAACAATTTTTAAATAATTTAAAGAATTTTTAAACTCTTAAAAGTTTTCCAAATTCCCAAAAATTTCTAAAATTTTTGTGGACACATGCGCAATAGATCAGGCTGTTTAACTCAAAGTCGTCGCTTATTGAACTATCTTTCAAAAAAGGACTGAAATTAACTTTCTACCCTAAAGCAGGAAGTAGATGACGTAGCGAAAGGAAAGTAAAGTTATCTGCATTCAGACACTTTCGATGCGCTACACAGGCGCTGGAATTTGAACTTTTGGACAGAGGGTTGTGAAACATTTTTTGTTTTAATTCCTGGTCCATGTTAAAAATAATTAAAAATGATAAAAGTAGCTAAGCTTACAAAACTTCTTTTAAATCAAATACGCATTATTATTATTAAATTTATTACTATTAATTTATTACCGTTTTTACATGTACTAATTTCATCAGCCTAAACTATCTATTTTCTGTAGTAACATATTACTTTACAAAAATTTCCGTTATTTTAAATATTAAAAAAAATTTCATCATTATCTCATTATTACTTGAAAACAGGCTAGGCCACAGTCATAATAGCGAAATATAACCTGCTTATTGTTTCAATAGAGAAAAGAAATTTTGTAAACTTACATGATCGCGTCGTTCAATAAAACTTTTCCACTTTTACGCTTTTAATGTTTATAACTTTATTTAAATTATTATATGCAGTCATGAATAATTTTTATTAAGTAATGGATATATATATATATATATATATATATATATATGTATATTTGCTTTTGATTTCTTTGGAATCGAACTAAAGAACCTACGACAAATTCAACCGACCCCGTTTACTCATGTTGGGGATAGAGGGTCCCTGTACTAAAAGTTTCTGCTGAATATTGTTACAATAATTAATAAGCAGTAAAGAACAATTGTTAACAGATGATCCTAAAAAAAAACCCCATTTGGAGACTTAACAATCGAGCCGAAAGCTGAATGGCACTTGGGTAAGGTGTCTTAAACGGTGACTCTGGGATACCGGGCGACCTCTTAGAGTATGCAGCCTTATCCTTGCACGCAGAGCTCTACAAGGATGGACAAACTCTGACCTTAGCTGCTCGTAGGAACAATAATGACACCACCAAACCACCACAAAATTTTACATGCGGTTTAAAGCGATCGAATGCGCATAGCACCCAACAATAGGTCTGCAAATAGTGCTGATCACCCGAGAGTTCAGGCTGCTTAAAATAATTTGGATGAAAACGCGATGACAAACCGGTGTACGCACACAGTGTGGGTCCAGAAACACCTAGAGCTTTAGCACGTTTTGCGTTTTTCTTTGCGTAATCAAACCTGATAGCTCCGGATAAAAGATATATACGCGAAGCTCTTTTTCAACCGCTGTTTCAACAAGCTGCAGACGAACAAGAGGCAGCGACATTACAAGCAACCAAGGGAAGCAGACCTTTCCTGATAGATGTTTGCGATTCCAGGACAAAAAGAAACATTGAGATTCAGGTAACTTCTAAGCCCCGAGACGTGGCTAAATTTGGACCATCTATTGTTTAATTTATGGTGCTA
>JAUELO010013884.1:0-11351 GCA_032357855.1 Amphibolips quercusostensackenii
TACAGAAAACCCACCCACACAAACAGATACTTACATGCCTCCTCCCACCACCACCCATTTCAAAAGCAATCGGTCATTAACTCCCTCGTTTACAGAGCTGTCTCCATAACAGATAAAGATAACTTACAAAAGAAATTACAAAACGTTAAATAAATACTGATACAAAACGACTACACAAATAAACAAATTGATAAAACGATAAGAAAATAGAGTCAAAATAACAAGTCAACACAATCTACTAAAGAAAAAGGGAGAGAAAACCAACTACCATTCAACCTTACATCCAAGGTGTCACAGAACAATGAGGAAGAACATCTTTTCAAAAAGATGAATTCTGCCAAAAAGTCTTGTTCTTTAATTTTCTGATAAAGAAACGTCACAAAATCCCAGAAAAAAAAACATTTCTTTGGGATGCTTGGAGCATTCAACACTATTTCCTGATGAATTCGGAAATATGAATCTATATCTGCTGACAGCCTCAGTTTTCGATTATTCCCCACGTATTAATATTAAACACAACTCCTCCGCTCATCCCGTCAACTATTCCGGAAAAGATATTAAGTTTTTTACTACTTTTGCGATGAAAATGAACTTCGTTGTACATTCTAAAAAGATACCAACAAGTTGTTTTTTCGAGAAGTTACATCTAAACAAAGTACATATCCAACTTATGAGGACAACACTTTAGAATTTTTATAAGTTTCCTCTTCTGGAACATTTGGTAATTGTATTTGGAAGTTTTAATGTTTTTTTGCCAATAATAAAGAATGCAGTTACAGAGCAGAATATAACTTGTATTATGTTAAAAATACAATCAAATTGGTTTTTTCTACGCTATGAGGGTGAGGATGGAAGAGCTTTATCTGCGACAGTGGATGGACATTTTGTTATATCAGCAGAAGGGTTCTATTCAGAAACAGGTTCTCTCTCTGCTGAGCGATTCTGCAGTCCTTTCTTACGATTAATGTGATCTGGATTTTTTGAAAAGTAAAATAAAGACGTTCTGCCGAGAATTTCGCCTACAGAGAAGAACCAAAAAGTGTTAGATGACTTGGCAATTAGTTACAATAAACTTTTTTCAATACTTTTATCTGAAATTTTGGTTTGAATTCTAATTCCTGGCATAGTATTTATTGTGGATATTGTTATTGCAAATATCAAAAGAAGAGTAAGAGTTTAAAGTAAAGGATAAGCTACTGCACGGAAAAAATAATTCTTTTTTTTAACAATGAGTTTGCGAAAAAATGTACTGAAACCAAAATCAAACCATAATTGGTTTATATTGGGTAATATTAATAGTAAAATTTATTTCATTGTGTGTTTATTGTATGTGATCCTTTTGAACTTCTCCCTTTTCAGAAATAAGTTAAAATTTTACATAGCAGGAGTGAGTGAACAGAACATTGCAAAAAGCGAATTCTCTTAACAAAAGGATAGATAACTTCAAGCAACGCCTGAAATTAAAATTGTAACGTTATTTTACCTCCGCTGTATCTGCTTGAAAGATGACTGTGAACTTTTCATTCAACGGATTTATTTTGTTTGCTCTTTTTATGACATAAGTGCATAAAAATATTTTGTCTACACTGTAAGTTGTAATTAATATAATGAATAGGTAGTAAATAAAACTTTATAATACTTTTGCTTAGATTTTCTTAAGATTCCGTTAAACTTACTTCTCCTACTAAATTATTACTATAAGTTCAATTTAAGTTTTTTTCTCTTGAAAACCCGTCCTTTTTGCTTTCTCGTAGAGAAAGCTTTGTGAGCGTAACATTTTAGGAAATTTTCAAATGATTCGAATCAAACGTTCCTCAATTAAAAAATGTTTAATACAATGTTCAAAACAATTGTTTGGATGTGTGCAGATGTGTGTGTGGAAGAGTGTGAATGTGTGTGTGGATCTGTGCTTAGGCATTTCACACCTTTTTTTGAACACGATAACTTGAAAACGTTTGCAGATAAACTGATGAAATTAAAGGGGCTTATTTCCATCGCTAATATCTTTAAGCTGACCCAAGGATTTCTAAAAATACTCATTGCATTTTTTTGTAGCACTTCATAATGTTTTAAAAATCAGTTTTTTATAGTGAAACTTTTTTCATTGACATAATTCAAAGTTGATGCAAGAATATAAAAGATTCCTTGGTCCGAGACAAATTAATTGGCTAATAATATTAATATATTTTGTCAACAAGTAAGGAAGTTATCTCTATTCATATTATATTAAAAGTCAATTTTTATAGTCAAAAATTTTCTCATTCTCATAATATAAAGTTGATGTGAAAGTAGAAAAGATATACTGATTCAAGACGAATCGATTTTGACGTATAATGTTAATACATTTCATTGAAGAGTGAGAAAGCTATGGTAATGTGTAATATTTAAAAATACGGTTTTTCATAGTTAAACTTTTTTCTTTAACATAATTCGAAATTAATGCAAGAATATAAAAAATTCCTCGGTTTAAGGCGAATCAATTGACATATATTATTAATATATTTTATTCAAGATTAAGAAAGTTGTGTTCATTTATAATATATTAAAAATCTATTTCCACAGTTAAAATTTTCTCATGTGCATATATTAGAATTGATGTGAAATGAGAAAAAATGTTTTTATTTTAGATAAATCGATTGACCTATGATGTTAATACATTTTATTTAAGAGTAAGAAGGTTATGATAATACATTTTATTTGAAAATACAGTTTTTTATAGTAAAACTTTTTTTTAACATAATTTAAACTTAATGCAAAAATAAAATAAATTCCTGGCATCGAGCCGAATCGATTGACCTATTAATGTATTTTATTAAATAGGAAGGAAGTTATTGTTGTTTATACTATATTAAAAATCGATTTTAATAGTAAAAATTTTTTTCTGTGCAAAATTTAGAGTTGATGTGAGGATCGAAAAGATGTGTTTATTCGAGGCGAATCGATTGGCATATAATGTTAACACATTTTATTCAAGAGTAAAAAAGCTATAGCTATGCATAATATTGAAAAATAAAAAAGATTCCTTGGTTCGAGCCGAATCAATTGACTTATAATATTAATATATTCTATTAAAGAGTAAGAAAACTATGGTCATGCATAATATTTGAAAAAATGGTTTTTTATAGTACAACTTTTGTTCTTTACCATATTTTAAAATTCATGCAAGAACGGAAAAGATTTCTTGATTCGAGGAAAACCGATTGACTTATAATAATAATATACTTTTTTTAAAGTATGAGTTGTTATTGTATTGACAGAAATGTTGTATCATTTTGTCATTTTGCAGTTTTGGTTAGTTTCTATTTTTGAATTAATCAAAATAAAAACTTTAGTTTGTATATTATTTGAAAGATCACTAATGCTTCCTCTACGAGGCAGCAAATACATTCGCTAACCGGAAGCAAAGTGCTCGCGAAATGAGCACCATATAAACATAAATACTAATGAAGTGAAAAAACTCGAGATCGAATTGACAGCTAGTTTATATAACTTTTTTCAATCAATTTTCACTAGAATTAGTAAGTTATATTGTAAGCTTATACGGAAAAACGCTTTTTGTGTCCAAGGAAACATTTTTTTTTGCAAAATGGAAGTTTCGAATTTTTGTAACACGGATCGAAAGATTCGACGAAATTCTAAGAAAAGGTTTTGTATTTTTTAAATTTTAAAATGAAAAGCCGCGTTCTGTTTTACGATATCTAGTATCGTTTAAGATAAAAATAAAAAACTTTAATTTTTTCGAAAATAATTCTCGTGGCCACAAAAATGATTTGCACTTTATACAATTAAAAGAATGTTATTTTTATCTGATTAAAATTTTGAATAATCTACTATAAAATAAACAAATCGGTTATGACATCAAATCGATTTTCCATGTTTTCGGAATTCATCTGATTGACGTAAAGGGTTTTAAAAAAAATATCGATCGCTGCTTACTATTCGCAATAAGACAAAAATGAATAAATTAATACTTGTTTGTATGAATTAAACTGAAATTGACAGAATCTTACTATATAGAAAGGTAAAGTTATAATACTTTTTTTTTAGAACGTTTATGAAGTTTTATGAAAATTTAATCCTTCGTGAAAACAAACGAATCGAATTCACTATCTGAAAAAGTGTTGTAAGGAAATGTTACAAAAATCTGACACGTATTGTTTTTGAAAACCTGATTGGCTTTAAATTCTTAAAATTGCTTTATTTATTTTAAAAAATTTTTTAATGGAATCCGACAATAAATTTCAATATTTTTACAACTGTCAATTCAATTTGTAAACATTATGAAGGCAAAATATATCATCGTTTTTGCGAGTGAAGATTTTAAATTATTTACTTTAATAATAAAAATCGTACATAATTTCAATAAATAATTAAAAATTATGTATTGCCTAATTTAATTAAATTAGAATTAAAACAATTTAAAAATTTAAAAAGATATCATTGGATTAAAAAATGTTTCATCAAATTTTATCTTTTTCCAAATCTTTTAATTGACTTTTGGATTTTTGAAGCCATTTGAACAGATGTTAAGAGATTTCGCAGAATTTTGCAGAATTTCAGAAGAATCTAGATCATTTTAAATGACTGCAAAGAATGTTATGCACGATATTTCAAGTTTTCAGAAGATTTCAAGACATTTTAGGAAATCTTGAAAGGTCTAAAAGGTTCAAAAAGATTTTAAAGAATTTCAAACCGTGGGAAAACACGATGGTGTTTTTGATAATCGACTCTTTCTAAAACAACTGGAACAATATGCACTGCAACAGAAATAAACTGATCATCACCTTGCTGATAGGTGGCTTTAGACCAAAGTGTTAAGTCTTTTAATTCTCTAATGCAGAAAAGTTGTTAGATTACATTAACAAGAAAGTCCTTTAAACTGCGTAAAACAATTAACTGCTAGACGTCGCGTCGGTATCCTTATGTCGCTAAAAACACATCCAAGGTGCAGTACGTCAATCCAGCTACGGACATGTACTTAACGAAATTGGACTTTTTGGTAGCAACACTTTTCCCGTCTGAACTTCGAAATATGAGTATTTAACATCTGACAAACGCAGCTCTGCACACAGTTTTCATATCTAATTTACTTTTTAAGGCAGCCGCTCAAAATGAGCGTGTTCTTCTGCTCGAAAACTGACCGTAACATCACTTTTTTCAAGCGGCGTTTGCAGACAAGTATATAATATTAAGCCCCACAGTAAAACAGAGGTGTTAGGGTATGAGGTTCAACATTATATTTCGGGTATCAAATATAGACGAGTGCGCAGTAGTGCGCGGTAAGGCTAGCGCCGTCTCGAAGAGAAATCACGTTCGATCCGTTACCAGCAGAACACGCTTCACATTTTGCGTTTTTCTAACAAAATAAAAAATACAGAACATGCCATGGAGGTGAGCCGTCTTTTCATGACGAGGGCAATGTTCAAAACAAGTGATAGACGAAGGCCGCATTTTAATTGACTAACTTGATTAATTTCTTTTTGTATTTTTATGATTAGATCTTCGAATTTTGGAAGCTTTAAATTTTAACATTTTGCATTCTTATCATGCAATATTTTAGACTAAAAATGTGAATCTATATTAAAATATGAATATCTCGTTTGAGTCTAATTTGAAAGGATTTATTTTAAATGCATTGTAAATCAATAGGATTTCATACTGGTGCTATATTTCTCGTTATTGTAGTAATTTTAATTCCATTAATTCCTGTCATTTCGTTCTTGTAAAATTGCAAAGTATTTAGTGAAATTTCCACCTATTCTATCCAATAATAATTTATTTACAAGACCGTTTTGACATGCAAGGTCTTGTGAAAAATCAATAATGTCGATCGCTGGTCTCCATTCTAAAATATAAATATTCACAATACTTCCTGTAATGAATTCATATAAAATTTTTAGAAAAATAAGTACAAAAAAGTTACAGATGAATTAATTGATTATATTATCAATTTTAAATGATATACATTATTGTACTGATAAAATAATTAGAATTTTGTTTGAAGAAATTAGAATATGTTTATTTCTTAAATTGTTTAATCTTATGCACTTAAATTTTCCAATACTTTAAACCTTGTATTAAAATCAAAAAATTTAAAGCTATTAATTAAAAATTGTAAAAAATTTAGTTTTTGGCGGTAATTATGAATTTTTGGGATTTTTTCATTCAAAAATGTTTTTAATACATAAAATATTACTTTTTACTGATAATTAGATGATTACATCAATTGTTTAAGCAATTTACTATTGAATTCATCAATTTTCTTTTAGAATAGAGTTGAAAAGTCGTGATTATAAAGTTGTTCCTAAAAACCTTTTTGTTTAAATCAATATTCATATTTATTACTTTTTGGTAACTAAGAATTCAAACAAAAAAATCCAAATTTCAGAGAAACTTGCGACTTTCTAGTATAGCTTTCAGAAAAGATGGTTTTAAGACCATACTAAATTGTTTTGACAATTAAGTTTTTTAACTTGCATAAATTACTATCTCACTAAGTAAAAAGTAGACAAAAGGTTATCCACTTTTCACTTTAAGCGAGGTAAAAATTATATCTATTTAACATAGAATAATTGTTTAAAAGACTTACTCTTGTTTAGAACTGTCTTCTCCTATAGAAATGCTAGACAGTTACACCTTTGCATGCAATTTTCTGTAAATAATGTTAGAAATTCGCGTTCTTTTAAATTTTTACCTTTGTTTTAGCTTATTAGTGATGAACAAACAATAAACCTATTGAATTCTAAGAATTCCTTGAATCCATAAATTCATTGAATGCATTCAGTTTCTTAAATTCCATTAATTCCTTGAATTTCATGAATTGTTTGAATTCTATGAATTTAATGAATCCAATGAATTTCTTCAATTTCTTAAATTTCATGAATTTCATAAATTTATTAAATTTTTCGAATTCTATGAATTCACTGAATTCCTTAAATTTCATGAATTCTGTGAATTCCTTAAATGCAATGAATTGCATAAATTCAGCATATTTCTTGAATTCAATAAATTCCATAAACTTACTTAATTCCATGGATTTAGTGAATTTCTTAAATTCAATGAATTTCATAAATTCCTTAAATTTCTCAAATTTAATGAATTTCATAAATTCCTTTAAGTTCTTGAATTCAATAAATGCTATGAATTTCGCGAATTTCGCGAATTTCATGAATTCAGTCAATTGCATAAATTCATTTAATTCCTTGAATTCCATGAATTCTATGAATTGATTACATTACTTGAATTCCATGAATTCTACAAAATTATTGAAATCCTTAAATTTTATAAATTTATTTAATTTAATAAATTCCTTACATTCCATAAATTCCATTAATTCATTGAATTGCGTGAATTCATCGAGTTTCATTAATTCTTTAAGTTGCGTAAATTAATCGAATTCCTCGAATGCATTGAATTCCCTGAATTCATAAAATTTTTTGAATTCATTAAATTCCTTGAATTCATTGAATTTCTTACATTTATTTGATTTATTGAATTCCCTGAATTCATTGAATCCCTTGAATTCATTGACTTTCTTGAATTTATTGAATTGATTGAATTTATTAAATTGCTCGAATTTATTAAATACCTTAAATTTTTTGAATTCCTTGAATTCAATGAATTTCACAAATTCTGTTAATGCCTTGAATTCCATGTATACCTAGCATTTCATGAATTTTTTGAATTTCATGAATTGCTTGAAATCTATGAGTTCCGTAATTGCTTAATTTTCATTAAATTTCTGAACTAAATGAATTTCGTGAATACCATTAATTCCTTAACTTCATTAAATTCTATGAAATAAATAAATGCACTAATTTATTATATTCCATGAATTTATTACATTCCATAAAAGCATTAAATTGCATAAAGTTATTGAATTTTTTTGAATTTCATGAATTCCATACTAAATACTGAATTCCTTGAATTCCATGAATTCCATGAGTTCCATAAATTTCAAGGAATTCAGTGAATTCAATGAATTAAATGAATTCAATAAATTTAGGAAATTTAATGAATTCAGTGAATTCCATAAATTCCATGAACTTTATGAATTCCATGAATTCAATGAATTTCATGAATTCCATGAATTCATTCAATTGATTGAATTTATTAAATCCCTTGCATTACATGAATTTTACGAATTTCCTAAATTTATTAAATCTCATGAATTCCTTGAAATTCACGAATTTTAATAATTCGATAAATTCCATGAATTCAAAGAATTCAATGAATTCTTCAGATTCTTTGAATTCCACGAATTTTATTAATTTTATGCAAATTTTGTGAATTCCGTGAATTTCGTGAACTTAATGAATTCCGCAATTTCTACAAATTCCATGAATTCCGTGAATTCCTTAAATTTATTTAATTCCTTTAATTCCCTGAATTTATTACAAACCATGAATTTTTCGAATTTCATGAATTAATTGAATGTCTTTTACTCCATAAATTCCGTTAATTGATTAAATTCCTTTAACTCCATAAATTACATGAATTCATTTTGAAAATGGTTAAAGTCATTATTTGCGTGTCTAATTTTTTTTAAATCAAAGAAAGTATTTTCCTGGTAGAATTCAATAAAAAATAATAATCTCTTTATTTTATGCAATAGTTTATCGGGCTTGCGAATGTAAAGAGCAATTAGTACGAACTCTGCCTGATAAATTATTCAGAAGAGCTACTTGACGTACAGTTTCTTAGAAATAATTAATAATCTTAATTATAGCTAACTATTTGCAATTTAGGAAAAAATAAATAAATTAATACTTGTCTTCATTATTCATTATTATTTTTTATTATTTGAAATTTTAAAATGAGATTCTATGATAACTTTCCTTTTATTTTTAAACTGTAAATTTAATTTGTAAGCGTTATGGAAGCGAAATATTTAATTATTCTTGTAAATATTAATTTAAAATTATCTACTTTGATGAATGAATCAAATTTAACTTTAATTGTAAAAAATAAAAATGGTTTATTTTCTTAATTTTAAATGTACGGCAGATATTAGGATTCCAAAGATTTCTGAAGACTTTAGAAAATTTCAAAAGATTTTAGGAGATATCATTGGAATATCAAATTTTTTAACAAATTTCAACGTTTCTGAAATATTTTAAAAAACATCTAATTATTTAAAGTGATTTTAATAGATGTTGGAAGATTTACCTAATTTCAAAAAATTTTAATGAAACGCAGACCAATTTAGGAGGTCGCAAAGAATTTAACGTAAGACTACTAAAGATTTGCATTTGATTATGTTAGATTTTTTATAATTTTGAAATCTCTCACAGCATTAAAAATCACTTTGAGTAATTCTATAGGGTTTTAAAGAAATATTTTGAGATCGCATGAGCTTTCAAAAGATTTTTAGGCATTTTAGAAAATCTTAAAATGTTTGAAAGATTTAGAAAGATTTTGAAGAATTTGAAAGAGTGGTTAAACCATTATTCAATACTGATGCATAAGTATTTTAATATAAACAAATAATTATTTGCAGGGTCGTTAGGGGTAGGTGCAATAATTGTGTTAATGCGACAAAGAGAAAATTTGTAAAAAAAAACAAATTAGTTTATCACTTGTTATATCAGAACATGATGATTATATCTCCTTTTATTTGTGGGTAAAAAGTGTCTGTCATTAGTTATTGATTTCATTAATATTTTTAAAGAAACTAAAATGCTTCCAGAAAACTTTAATTTGTAACTGTATCAAGTGTCTTTGATTTTAAATATTTCTTGCATAAAGCACGATGTGTTGAACTTTTAATGATGAATAAAGGAAAATATTATATTTTTCTTGAATATCACTTGTTTTATTTAAACTTCACATTCTTATTATTTTTTTTTTTTATAAATTATGATAGAGTAATTAAAATTCAGGCAAAGCGGTTAGTCTGATACTATTTTTTTGCTGTTTTTTCAATTGTAAAATACTAAGATCTGTGTTAATCGTAATAAATATATGTTTGGTTTGCTTAGTTTAAGGCATAATTGATTGTATTTCGTGTAATCGCTGTGAATGTTAACTATGCTTCAATCGGTGGCGTCCTTATAAAGCAGACACTTTAAAATTTATTTATTAAAATTTAGAATGAGAATACGTAATTGATACCCAAAATAATACTGTCTTTTTTAATTTAGGGAATGAAAATTAATTATATTTAACGAATTTTCACAATGGAAATCAATAGAGGTCAACGAATGAAATTTAAAACATTATCCTAGTAAAAATTAATCATCATACATATATCTATTCTAGACCTTAAGCCATATCAATAAAAAAATAGAAATTTTAAACACATTTTTTACAGAATAAGTTCATTATGTGATTTTTACTTTCTTCGCTTTTAGCACAATGAGCTATTGCAAACACATCAGTGAAATTGGTAACTAGCTTCTTACAAAATAAAGTGAAGGGCAAAACAAAGCAATGTTTTTCAGTAAAAAAAAAGAACCAGAAGCAAGTGCTGCAATATTTTTATCCTCAAAAATGTTGATAAATTTGCTAATTGCCTTATCTATTTGTCTTCTAACATGTCCTTTCATGGATTGCAAAGAAGACACAAATCTAACCAATTATTTATAAGGTTTAATCAAAAACGTGAAACAATATTCCTCTGCACATCATACGTTGTATTTTATTAATAAGCATCTATTTCATTAAGAGGCGAGAATCGAGGCCATTCTTCAAGTAATCAATCATGTTAAACCAAGTATGTTCTTTCTTGTGCGATACGAGACTATCAAAAAAGATATCAGTAATTTAAAGCAGTGGAAAGGATTAGGTTCCCCAATAACAACGTTTTTCGTGATAATAGACTTTGTTCAAAACAACTTAAGCGTTTCCACAAAAATAATAAAACTGATTAGTATCTTGTTAAAAGGACGAATTCGGCCAAAATGTCTCGTTCTTCAATTCTCTGATAAAGACGCGTCACTTAATCCCAGGAAAAAACATTTCTTCGAGATGCTTGGAAAAATTAATTTCTTGACGTCAGCATTTTTTAAATCGTTAGCAATTCATCTAAAATTCAGTACTTCAATCCATTCATAAACATTTTCTCAACGAAAAAGTACTCATCAGGAATAGTGCTGTTCCCGGATAAGCTTGGAAACATGAATTGTTACAAACTGACAGCCTCAGTTCTCGATTATCCCCCACATATTAATATTGAATACAACTCCTCCGGTCATCCAGTAAACTATTCGGGAAAAGATATTAAGTTAATGTCTGCCACGATACAACTTTCTAGATCCGCTATATTCTTGTTTTGATCTGATTGTCAAATGTTTTCGCCACATCTTAATGATTGTCAGTACACTAACTTTCTGATTCCGCGATTCACTTGT
>JAUELO010013955.1:0-11346 GCA_032357855.1 Amphibolips quercusostensackenii
TATAGTAAAAGTGTTTTGAAACCAAATTTTCTATTGATTTGAAAGTAATGGAAACTTTGTTGGGAAACGGTTTTTACTAGTGAACACTTCTCTAATATGTAAATATAGGTACACAATTATTCTTATAGCAAGTGACGTATAATTCCGTGTGGGAAATTCGCATGGCAGTGTTTACTCATTTTAACGAGAGTACTATTTTCATCACGGCTGTTTATTTACAGAGTAGAAGCCTGGTGTGACCTTGGCACTGTCCAGGCTTACTATATTTGCATCATTGTCAAGGTAATCTGTAAGGACTCAGTCTAGGATTAAAAGACTATAATGATAAGACAGCTTGTCTATGTGAACTTATAAAAATTAAAGCTTATATTCACGTTGAGGATGTATATTCATGTATATGTTATCAAATGAAATTATGATTATATCGTACCATTAAGCCATATCCCTTTCAGGGTAGGCGTGACTCACTCGGGGATATAGATTTTTTAGATTGATATAGAATTCCCGTGTTGTTTACTCAAAGAACACGTTCGTTTCGCAACACTGCTCCGACCCAGGTTGCTAATCACTTTCTCTAGTGATCGCATTAAGTTAAGTGCCTCACAAAGTCATCATGCGAAGCTTTCCACTTGAGTCTATTGGTATCCAAGGTCTTTTGTTTTAGGCGCCAGTCACTTCACACGCACTCTTTTTCATGCATTTCTCTATAAACTAATTGTCGCCACACTTGTCTTAACACACCATTCTTGCTTCTATGCAACTTCTTATGTAAGCTCTTGTGTTTTCATGGCTTCTTATGTCTCTTCGTATTAGGGTCTCATTCATACACCACATTCTTTAGGGATCATCTCGTTACTTACTTTGTCCATCAACGTTTTACTGCACACAATAAGCAGGAATTTCATGTTATTCGCGTTAATATTACTATTATCCTTCTCTTGGTACCCGAGTAAAAATGAAAATACTTTACAACCAATAAAACTTGTAATTTTATAATAAATGATTTTTAAATAGAAAATTAAAAACTTGTTCGCAACAACTGCAGACATATCAAAAATTTCAATAAAAGATTGAAAGCTCTCAGTTTCTGCAAGTATCTAGTGAACTGTTTGAGATAAGAATAAATGGACAACATTTTTAGGTTTGCCATCCAAAGGACATAATTATTGCAGATAAACAAACTTATTATCACATACAAAATGAATATCACGAAGATAAATAATATAAACATTCTATAAAATTTAAAGCGGATTAGTGATAACCCTTGGATGCCTCAGAAACATTTTGACCTGTTTTTAAGTTATAAATCTCTCAGGTTCATTTCGAAACAAATAAATTTGTCTCAAGATATCAATTTTTGTCCCTGAGACATCAATTTTTATCCTAAGACATCAACAATGGTCTGGTTCCGTCTAAGAAGATAGACAAAAATGATAACTTGAAATTGTCTCAGGTTAGCCTTCAACCAAGTCAAAACCAAGACCAAACATTTTTACCTGGGTAGGTCTAGGTCTCGCTACCGTACAGCACAGTCTGTATGAATATGGAGTTATGTATTGCCCTTTTAGCTATGCTGGATATATTTTTACTTCTAAAAATGGATCCTCCTTTACTGATCACCTTCTTACCCTCGTTTACACGCCTATCTAACTTTACATCTATTTTTCCGTCATTTATCAATAGGCTTTCAAGATATACGCACTTATCAACGTGTTCTATTACCTCTTTGTTCAGGGCAATGTTCTATATTGTTTTCTTACTTTTTTTCTTTAAAGACCATAATTTTCGTTTTATCTACGTTAAAGTACCTTGCACAAAACACATTAAATAAAGGTCTTGGCGAAATCTTCGCAAACTGAGATATTTTCTAGTTTTTGGTCTCCTGATCACGAAAATCCATGTTAAAGAGTTAAGAAATGGACAGTTTTTCGAAAAAACGGCTAAAAGGTCGATTTTCTTGCTGCAAAGGCAAGTGCCACCGATATATGGTACTAAACAAGATAAAATGAGAAGTAAGTTGATGTTTTGTAGTTTTTGACTTTTTAACAAATAATATCGGAGTCTCAAGGTCAGAAAATATAACGGTAGCCATCAGAGCAGTGCCAAAGTTCCATTTTACATCGCATTAAGAAAGAGAAGTGGTAACTGTTTAGCGCAACAGTCACAGATCGTGCCCAAAAGGCTGTTAGACTGCCATTTTTTAGTTTTGAACCTACTAATCAATAGTATTATTTCCAAAGCTCTGGAAATGTCTAGATAAACTCTAATGAATCAGCAAATATCGTTACTATTGCATACTCAAATAGCTTTCAGAAAAATCTTATTCAAAACAGTGAAGCTCAAAAGGGTTAGTTTAGTTTAGGTTTTCTTGTTCTAGTCTGTAAGCAGCGTGCATGATCACATCGTGAAGCAATGTCAAAGCATAACAAATACTATTCTTATATCAAGCATATCCAATGTACCATAATACGGTGGCAAGACGTGCACATGAGCCTATGGTTCGTGCGCCAGATTGTGTCGCATAATAGTAGCCATGGATTTTATCAGGTCACTTTCATTTTGAGCATCATGTCCCATGTCTTCAATAGCCACATACGCAATCCAAAGTAGATGTTTGGTCGCATTGCGGAATCGTGAAGACTCACTCTTAATAATCCTGTCTTTGAGATCATCTGCGCATGCCGCAAGATTTTCAATTGAAGCTTTTCCTGATCCTCTCTCTGCAGCTCATCATGGATGTATCCTGCCGCTTAGTTGACCTGATTAACTCCAACAGTTGAATCCCTCTAAAATTTCAACGTTAAACGTGGAAAGTCTTGCACATGCTAAGAGCTCAAGTGCGTCTGCCTCTGAAGGTCTGAACATTTTTGGCTTGCAGGTTTTTTCTCTTCTACAAGCGCTTTGAAAACGTTTACCTCCCAAAATCTCTGTAGCAATTATCTGGCCAGTTCAGCACTCGCAACATGCATTTTAAATAGTTCGTGTTACCTGTTTATTATAGCAGCAGCAATTTTGTTCAAATCGCCGAGATTGTAACAATACTGTACGCGTACGACTTGAGCGGAGAACTTGAAAATGGACTTAATATGACTATTTTAAGCCGCAACAATTCATCTTGTTTTCGTCAACAATCTCTATTCATTTGCTTCTTCAGTCAGCACCTGGCGTTGTTCTTCTTAAAGCAGTGCGGGAATTTTTTACTCTTCAACATAAATATTTGTGATCAGAAAACCATAAACTATAGAATATCTTAGTTTGTGATGATTTCGCCGGGACCTATTTCAATGTATCTTGTGCGGGGTCCTTTTTCTTTTTTTAACAATTATTTTTCTCCTTGCATAAAAAGGCGCTGAATGATACGAATAAATATGAATGTAGGTTTAAACTTAATCTCCTGATCTCAACTGCATTTACAAAATGAAATAGTTAAAATTGCAGGAATGAAAATTTTTAAACATTTAAAAGTTTAATTTTCAGCATGAAAACCTCCGCGCTGTCCTCTAAAGACGTGTTTTTCAATCTGACAAAAGTAATGGATTATGTCCTTACTAAAAGAAAGAAATTTCTGATTCGTGGTTTTCTAAAAAAGATGATTTCATGAGGCATCCTAAAGTGTATTATTATATGATATTATACAATACACATTAGAGAATCGAATATTCAGAAACAAATATTCACGTTGAAAGGGAATTTATTTAAAATTTATTGGAAATCCCAAATATTATAAGCATTACATATTTTGTACGTTTAACAAGAAACATTATAAAAAAAATACATTAGGCATTTTTTAACCAGAACAAATTATTATTCCCGCTCTTATTCTTCAACACTATCAGCAAAAATAAATATTGCATGAAACGTTACTAACAAAATTTTGACTAGAAGGCCAAAACGAAATAAACTTTAATATTTTTTTTAGTTTACGAATGTCTGGAGATAGTTGCGATGTATGAGGCTTACAAGAAACTGATTAAAAGGTCAGATATTAAGAAGCTAATAGTCTCGTGAAGAGTATCCAACAGAATTATAAAATATTTAGTGAAAATATCTGAAAAATGTTAAATTGTAAATTTTCTAAAATAAATATCTGATTTTTACAGAAATAAACATAATGAATGAATTCAATAATCAAAACTGTGCAACTTGTTTGATTGAACAGAAAAATTATATAACTTTTAATTGTGTTTGCATTATAATACAAAATATTAAAACGTAAGACAAAATCAGCGATGAAAAAAATAGTTTAAAAAACGATTTACATAATATAGGAATTTCCCTAATTTTTTTTTGTATTTTAAATTTTTTAATTGATTGACACCATGGCAGAGATAACTTTAAATAAGCAAAAATCTCTATTGCTGAAATCTTTGTTTAATCAATAAGCTTGCGTTGATCACGTGTATACTTTTTTATATGAATTTTTTTTTAATTACTCATACAATTACGTATATTCTTCGCATACTATGAATATAGAATTAAATATAGGATTTCGTTATTCAATGTTATCTCTGCCAAGGCTCTAATCACTAAGACTACTCTTAACTAGAAATATATTTAAATTTTTCTACAATGAATTTCTCATATTATTTTAGCGATTCTAAAAGAATTATGACAAAAAAAAATCATTATGAGAAAATCAGTCTTGAAACAGAAAATGTTAAAATATTGAAAGACTTGACGCAAAAATCGAAAATGTACAACCTAATGCTTCATTTTTTATAAAACTTAGGGCTTCTAAAAATTTCAAGAAATTTTCATGGATTTTGAATATTTTTAAACATATCCGGAGGTTTTGCGCAACTTGAAAGGCTTTCAGCGAATATCAATTTCAAGAAACTTCCAAGAATTTTACAAGTTTAGACTTTTCATAGGATGTTATGAGATTTCTAAATATATCCAGAAATGTTGAAAGATTTCTTTAGTTTTTAATACTTTTTTTATTTTTATTTTTATTATTCAGTTGAAAATTCAATCATTTTGTTGGGGCTTCAACGATTTTGTAAGGTAGTTGTCCGTTTGGTGAAAACTTCACTTTTTTGTGAAAAGTTCATAATTACTGGTTAAAAGTTAAAATTTTTATTAGAAAATTCAAGTCTCTTGTGAAAAATTCGTCTTTTTGTCTTTAGAATTCAATAGATTGGTTAAGATTTTTTCTATTTTTGCCTGAAAATTTTTTTTTGGTGTCTGAATTATTATTCTGTTAAAACTAGTTTCTATTTGGTTTTATTTCACTCTTTTTATTTAAACTTCAACTACTTGGTTGGAAATTTAGGTAATTAAAAAAAATCTGTTTTCTTGGTTAAGTATTTATTATTTTAGTTAAAAATTTATTTCTTTGACTGTCAAGTTTATTTATTCTTTTTTTCGGTAATAACTACTCTTCTATTTAAGAATTTAACTATTATGGTAAAAAAATTCAAACTTTTGTTTGAAATTTTTTTTTCACAGCTTACAGTTTCGTCAAAAAATCGTCTTTCTGTCTTAAAGAATTCATAATTTGTTTGATATTTCTTTCTTACCTCGATTTTTAACAAATTTATCTGTTTCCACTTTGAAATTGAAATTTCATAACTGAACTATTTTATCAAAAGTTTGCTCTTTTGGTTAAAAAATTCTCATAGTTTAAAAAATTGTTTTAAAATTTTTTTTAAATTAAATGCAAGCTTTAGTTTTTAGTTAGATTAGGTGTTTAAAAAAAATTATCTAGGAAATTTGGGTTGCAAAGATTTTTTCAAATATTATGGGTTGATTTTCAAAACGATCTTTTTAGTAAAATCAAGGATAAATATTGCTGATTCACTTATTAATTGAATTATTTTTGGCGACATTTAAGAAGAAAAATAAAGCTCATTGTTTGGACTGACTCAACTTATAAGTCATTGTATATGATAATCAGAAAAATTCAAGAACAAGAAAAAGGTTTTTGTATGATTTTGTTTAAGTTTTAATTTACAATAAGTATAACAAATTTCATCATTTTTCTCTATTTGATCAAAATATGTAGGAAATGTACATCAAATATTGTTTAGATATTTCACTAAAATATTCTTTTATTTTCTAAAATTCTTTACACGTGATAATTGGTTGCCATGTATATTATCACCTTATGTATGCCATGATTAAGTCACAACATTATTATATTCAGGCCTTAATAGAAATAAAATCTGCTCTCCCACTGATAATCCCAGCGTGATCAATAGAATTATCACTTAATTTAAAAAACGACGCACTTTAAAATCGTGTGCAAAACTGGATACACAACACATTCACGTGCACAGTAAACTTTGAGAAAACGAGTTAAGAGAGATAATAATCTTGTCTATATATAGTCGTTTATTCAAGAGCAAATTCTTTCTTCAAGATGTCTTAATTGACTTTGCAATTTATTTGCCATAGCTGGGTCTTTAAGGAAACAAAAGAGACTTGAAAGTTTCAATTCAAATTCAAAAATAAAGTTGCAATATTCTTTTTTCTATATAATTTTAGTGTATGCAGGGTTTCGAAATTAACCAGCGGCACTTGATAGCAACCATCCTTTCAAGCCTTATTTTGGGAGCAAGTAAGTGATATTTTTTATCCTGTCTTTTTAAAGTTCATCATTTTTTGCTGCATAAATAAAAAATTTTGATTCAATAATTCAAAATTATTGTAGCTGTCTATAAAAATGAATAATAGATCTACAAATAAATTCAATGCCTTTTCTTTTATCTCTTGTAACTTTTAATGAAACTTGACATTTTTTTTCATCCTAAACTAGTTTTGAAGGACAAACCTTAAACTTTATTTGTGAATAAAATCGCGTGCGACAGGAAGTATTTGACACACTGCATTATTTTTGCATTCCGATTCATAAATCAGCAGTGTGAATCATCGGGAACCACTTTTTAAACGTTTTGTGTATCAAAGCACCTTCAGCTATTGCTGACCAAATCTTTTTTGTCGCGTCAGATGTATTTCTTTTAATTGTAATGCAAAAAGAATGCAGCATCTAAAATGTATCTTATTGAACACAATTGTATTCACTCATAATTTTTTAAGTTACGTTCGCAGGGCTGCCACCTATTGTATTGCGTTTTACAGCTTAAGGTACGCCCTTTGAAACGACTTGCAAGTATGACCAAGAATAACAAGACATTGAACAAAAGTCACAAGATTAATTTTTAGACCTTATATAAGAAGATAAACATTAGAGAGATGAGTACGTTTTGCTGAATATGAAAAAGCATTAATTCTTTAAAAATTATCTAAATACGAAAAGTAATCATCTAAGTAACTGCTTCTTATTGCAAAGCTTTACAGTTCTTATGTGTTTCTTGCAGATGCATTCAGTTATAAAGAGATTAAAAACTGAGGAAAAAAATATCCAGAATGTAATGGGAAAAATCAATCTCCCGTAATGATTCCGCAAAGTGTTGAAGGTTTTCCACTTATTAATCAAACACTGAAATTGACAGACTTTAATAAATTACCAACAAAAATTACCATAAAGAATACAGGTCACACAGGTACTAAACATAACATAGTTTAGTTAATCAAATTATTCCTGATTTATTTTATTTTATAAATTATTTTATGTTTTTTATGATGCAGTGGAAATGAAAGCTGTCTGGTCTGGAAAACCTCCAAGGATCACTGGTGGACCCCTTCATTAAAATTACGTGTTTGAAAAAAACACTTTTTATTGGTCCCAAAAGAAGGTAAATGTTCTAAGATTTTTCAATACTCTCTAAGTCTGAATTATTGATATTTCACTAATTATACTAGCGATGTTTTACTATTTGAATTATAGAAAATCTGCCGGCTTAGCGGGCATATTCTCATCGCGCGCCTCGCGTGCGGCTCGCTTCGCTCGCATGTTTGAGCGTGCCTAGAGCGCGCGTCTGTTATATCTCGCGCTTCGCGCTCGACAGTATATATACCTCACCCTTTTTGCGCTCGGTAATGCATCTCGCGCTACGCGCTCGAATAATTTAAGCCTCTCGCTTCGCGTTAGGCTCTTTAAAGTTTCCGCACTTTGTGCTTTGCTTAGATAGAAAGAAGATCTTCACTTGCAAATATTATAAAATCATAAAAACTTCCACTATTGTAGTATTTTTTAAAAATTGTTTTTATTTTACATTGAAAAAGAAGTTTATATAATAACAATAAATTTTTTATTCTAAAATTTTGTGTACGGCAAAAATTCTGCACGAGTACGATAACTTTTGATTTGAGTATTCAAAGTAATGGTAAGCTTTTTAATAATTATAAAAGACTTGAGCAGATTAAGTTTCATTTGAGAAAAAAGTCGAGTCAATTCAAAAAATATTCAGAAGATTTAGAGAAAATCAAAAAAAAAAAAAAATCATACATTGAGTTATTCCATACAAAGGGTTTCAATTTTTTCCTTAAATGTCGCCACACATAATTAAAATGTATAAGTGAACCAGCGCTAATTATCCTTGATTTGCCTGAAAATATCGTTCCGAAAATCAAAAAATGATATTAAAAATCTGTAAAACAGAATTTTTTTAGATAATTTGTTTAAAATAATTATGATTATGTTACAGATTTTGAAAATAAAAGCACCTAATCTAATTAAAAATATTAATTATTAGCAGAACTTGTTTTATAATATTATCTTAATCATAATTTAAATATAACTCATTTATAATCTGTTCCGAAAAATTGCTCTGTATAAAAGAAATGTAAATAACAATTTTTTTGTATGCTTCAAAAAATGATAATTAGAAATTTTATTAGTGAAGCGTCTAAAAACAGACTTTCCCTTATTCCCCTCTTTTTCCCTTTTTCAAATCATTCACTTTTTTCCATTGTCATTAAAAAACTTTTTATTTTTTTCAGTGTGTCTGGCGTCCTGGAAATCCTGGAAAACCTGGAAACTTCTTGAATTTTGCCCAGGGACTAGTACTATATATTTTAAGTTTGGTTAAAAATTTTAGTCTTTTGTTGAAACGTCAATATTTTTTTGTTAAAAAGGCAGCTATTTTAATAAACAGACTTTTTTTTTAAGTCAACCACTTAGTTGAAAGCTTAACTACTTTGTTAAAAATTAATTTTTTAGTTTAAATGTTCAACTCTTTTGTTAAGATTTTTTTTCAAAATTCATGATTTTATTTAAAAATATATCTCTTTTCACCAAGTTAATTTTTTAATTAGAAGCGTAACTACTCCATTCTCTATTAAAGTGATAAGTTAAAAAGTCATTCTTTTTTCTCGTCTTTTCGTGTTAAAAATTCGTCTATGTTGGTAGAAATTGCATTTTTTTAATTAAAAAAATAAAACTGTTTGGTTCAAAATTAATCTTTTCTGGTTGAGGGTTAATTTGTTTATTTTGAAATTATACTTTTTTGGTTAAATTTATCTGTCCTCAATTTTAAATTAAAATCTTTTTGAAAGAAGTATTAGCTATTTAATTTTTTATTGATAATTCATCTTTACTGGTTAAAAGTTCAACAACCTGGTTTTAATTGAAACTAATTCGTTAGAAATTCTTTTTGTTTGGTTAAGTATTTATTATTTGAGTTGAACATTTTTATTATAAGTTGAAAATTAAATTTCTTGTAAAAAATGCACTTCTTACTTGAAAATTCATATTTTCGTTTGTAAATTCAAATATTTTGTTACAAATAAAACTATTCTATAAAAATTTAACAATTTGCAGAAAAATTAACTATTATGTGAAAAATAACTTTTTTGTTGAAAAATGATATTTCCGGGTTGCAGATTCAACTGTTTTGTAGGTAACTCGCCATTTCCTCTTTAAAATTCAAGAGCGTTATTAAAAGTTAATGTATTTTGTTCAAAGATTATCATTTTTGGAAAAACTTTAATTAGCTTTTTGGTTAGAAATAAATTTTATCATCATAAAATGTAACTATTCAATTTTTTATCGAAAATTTATACGTTATCGAATGAAAAGTCCAATATTTTATGAATAATTCATGGATTTTGATGAAAATTTGTCTCCAAACCTAGAAAGTTATTCTTTTTTGATCAAAATTCAACTTTCTTGTTTAGTATTGAATTCTTTTCTTAAAAATTTATATTTTTCATTAAGCATAAGTTGACATATAACTACTTTGCAAACAAATTTTATTGCTTAGAAATTTTTCTGCTTGGGAAAATTCTGGGATTTAAAAAAAGAATATCTAAAAGTAAGGGAATTTTATCACTTTCGCTTAAAGTTCAAGTATTTGGTCGTCAATGCTATTGTTTGGTTGATAAATACCTTTTTTTGCTGGTAAGGATTTATCTATTTCACTCAAAATTCGTCCTTTTTTGTTAAGGATTTATCGTTTTAATTAAATTTGACTAATATTGATTTTTAAGTTCAATTTTTTCTTGAGAAAAATATTAATTATATTTTTTGTTGAGAACTATTCTTTTTTTATTAAAAATTCAACTCCTTAGATGGAAGGTCAACTTCTTTATTTAAAATTCCCGTTTTTTTGCTGAGGATTTACTATTTTAGATGTAAGTCTAACTACAAACGGCAGAAATATTAGAAAATATCTAGAAGTCAACTAAAATGAATATAGCATCAAAAACGTTACCAAATAGATTTCAAAAGCAAGGTCAAAATGAAACAAACATTAAAATTTTCTAGCTGCTATCGCTTTTTATAGCCTATGTAATACACACTATAAGATTATATATTTATAAAAACTGATAGTCATGCAAAAGGTATTTAACAGTATTATAACATACTTAAAGATACATTCACGTTTTACTATGTAGGCTACATTTGATCAAATAAGTAGTGTGCATTCAAAAATAATAATCAATAAATATTATAATAATTGAAACTGTAAAACTTCAATCAAAAGGAAATAAATATGAACAATCGATAATTGTCAATTTAATTTAAAGTTTTTTTTATAAAAGGATCTCATACAAAACATATTTAGAAAAGCAATAGATTAAATGCTTTCAAGATGATTTATTATAATAAAAGACTTTCATCGGGTTTCAATCGTGTCAAAAATGCGAATCCTGCTTGATCTTGCTGATTCAAAACCGAATAAACTGTTCTTTATATTAAGAAAAAGTCCCGGCGAAGTCTTCCCAAACTAAGTTGTTTTATAGTTTTTTGTCTCCTGGTCAGGAAAATCCATGTGAGAAGTGAAAGAATGAATCGTTTTTTTGTAAAAAACGACGTAAAGGTCGGTTTTCATGCTGCAGAGGGAAGCATCACCGGTAGTCAACAAGTGTTTGGCGCAACGTTCATGGAAACAGTCCACTAGGCTGTTCGACTAATATTATTTAGTTTTTGACCTGCTAATGAATAATATCAAAATCTGAAGGTTGGCAAATTCAACAATAGCCGTCAGTAGAGCAACACAG
>JAUELO010013983.1:0-11345 GCA_032357855.1 Amphibolips quercusostensackenii
AGACCACAGAATTGATAGTCAGGAAAGTGCTACATAAATAGAAAGTTGTTGATAACTTTGTTGACCAATCCTTTACCTCGATGATGTTGTGTTACTTAATTTGCTTTAAGGTGCACAATCATTCTTTACTGAATGGAGGTAAGAACGTCACTAATGTTAAAGCTACATAAGAGTTGTATTCATAGCTTTTACAAAAGTCTAAATCAAGATACACTTTCATACACAACCCGCTAAACTTTCAGTTCTCAACTTTAATACCTTAGTTCAATCAAAGGAAAGGAAGGTGAAACATTATCGCAGTCTATTATCAGACAGAATGCGCGCAGTATTTTGTGGACCATCAAATTGTGTCAAAACCAATACATAAACTGCCTGAATCTTACACCCCAATGAATAAAAATTTGAAAACGTCTACGTCTACTCGGAGCCTCTAAATAACCAAAGTAGAGATTCTTGAATAGACTGTTAAATTATGTAGATGGCGCGGAACATTTTCCTTACAGTGAGCATGAAGAAGTGATATAATCTAGTAAGGCCCAACAAAATTCTATGATTGTCTTCAATGATGTGGCATGTGAAAAACAGGATAACATTAGAGGCTTTTTCTGCATGGGTAGGCACACTTTTGTTAACAATTTTCATTTATGTCAAACTTACGCTCGAATTTCCAAACGTCTAGTTCAAGATAATGTCAATCTTTCAATACTGTACACGCAGAGTAGAGGGAACTTGAAAAATGTGTATGACGATCATGTCATCACTGATATGAGTTATCCTAATTTCAAGACTTATGTTCAGCATTTTGAAAGACTGACAATTATAGATTTTTCGTCATCAATAAGGATACCGATCTCATCAAGGGGATATACAGAAATGAATTTAACTGCTTTATTATTTTATTAATACAAGTTTTGTAGTAGAAATGATATAATTATGTATTGATACATAAACACATGAACATGTTAAAATTTAATGAAGAAATGAAAGGGCCTTGTCAAATTGCAAAGAGCAAGATACAACTATGTGTAAAGTAGACGCTACAACCAAGCTTGCTAATACTTATTAGCATTAGACAAACAAGTTTTTAAGAATGCTTAAGCAAAAACGAAAGCAGTATTTAGATTTAATTTATGGTGTGCGTTAGCTTAGTGATGGCATCCTTTTTATTGTTAATAATTCTATCAGTTTAGAAAGATAATATTTTCATGTTAGTAGTAAACAGTGTCTGGAAACCGTGAGTCTGCTTAAGCTAGATACTGTTCAGAAAAACTGCTGAGAAGTCATCTATAAGCACTCATGATCTAAACAATTATATCAAAATATTGAGTGCTATAAATGCACGCAAGAAATTGTACAGCCCGTCAGAACCTATTCATACTAGCCGAGATATTAAGTATAAGAACATTATTGCGAGAATGTTTGACAAATCACACCCTACCTCAGTACATGATAACAAGAGAAAATATAAAGAATGACTACGTCTACTTCAATGACCCTAATGTAATTGGCCCTCATGGTGTTAGATTTCAAATCACGTCGCACGGCCATTACGATGAATATGGCAAAAGAGTTTGTAACGTTGGCGAGGCCAAAGAACAATACAAGGCAGTCGATTTAGAACTAGTGCAGCTTATTCTACAGAAGGAGATACGTACAGTGTATCAAGTAAAATTAATTATGCAAACTGATATTGATAATAATAATAAGATGATACGTATATTATGAAAATCAATCAATGAAAAACTAAAAGACCTGCAGATTGACACTTAAAAAGATTTGCCAGTCTATAAGACTAAGCTTATTGCAATGTTTCAAAATTTTCAATTTTTGAATCAAATTTTTCCACGTGTTGAAATGTAACGAGGATGTTAATTGCGGTAAAATCCAATTTAGCTTTTTGTTCAATATAGCTGGAAACGCGTTTAACATTTCGTTTTTTTCTCTTAACTAGTTATATGGCTGGTAATATAGCTCACTTAGAACACTCGTTGTCGTTTTTATTTACCACATTGGAACAAGTTTTATTTCTTAATGCATGAAGAAAGTTCAATGTCAGAACTGTCGTTCACTAGGTTAAGCTTCTAGATACATTTACTAAAAGTTTCATGATTGAATGTAAGGTCTATCCTAAATCTTTCTGCTCAAAATCTTTTATTTTTCTTAGGATCAAATACCTTACGTAATTTTTAAACCAGAGTTCAAAATCTGTTGTAAAGTACATTCCTTCATTTTTGCCTCTGAAAGTCGTGTCATTAGGCGTCTTCTGACCGACCTTGAAATAGTATTTAAGGAACGCAGCGTTTACTCTTAAAGTCCAGTGTTAACGTAAGGCCTTTGCCATCTCAAAAATGAATTATCTTTCGGCTTCCCTTATAATAGTAAAAACATCTATGTTAAGAAGTTTGTCTACAACAAATGTTTTTATTCCACTATCAAACGCCTTGTCAATGTCAATCCATGTGACTAAGCAAATCAGAGCGAGCTTTAAGGTATGATAATTTTCCAATTATATAAAGGGACTTTTGTTTTTAATTTATTGTCAGTGGAGGTGTTTTGCTAGGAAGCTCCTGTCTTGCTGTCTAAGAACATATCATAAACTTGTTTCTACATTTATTGACTTTACTTAGCTGTATGTTACCAGGCAATGATGATAAAATCAGGTTTAAGGCTTCCTCGGTCATAGGAACAAATTTAATATACTCGTCTAGTAGCATCTTTATATCTAGTCTTGAAATTAATGTTAAAGATTTCTTAACTTTTCTTCAAAAACCACCTCGATGTTTTAATGTTCACCACATTGCTATTTAAAATTAAACAATAAGGCTCTGATGCCTTCTTTTATAGGCTGCTACTACTCAAACTTCGTATCGTGAGTACCAAATGTTTCCGCCTACCGCTTTTCTTTCTCTCTTGCTTTTTGTTTACTTTCTGCATTGCTTACTACTAACTTTTAATATTAATCACTTAAATGATGAAAATGAACTGACTGCGCTTTGCTGGAGTCTGCCTTTATAGGCCGTTGTGGGTCTAGGTCTGTAAGTTCAGGGACCCACATTATCGATTAGGACATGAATCCATAAGCGAATTCCACCCCACCGACTAATGGTAATGACAGTTTCTACCTTACCAAAAAGTGGTAATGCAGGCTTTTACCTTACTGATAACCAGTAATAAATGTTTTTACTTACCTACTCATGGTAACTAATCGACTTATCAAATGACCGGTGGCGCTATCAGTCGGCGGCAGCTTGAACATCGTTGTTGTGTCACCAAACCAACTTAGTTATACTACTCTTGTCGTACGAGTAAATGTAACTTCTTCAAAAAATTTTATCTTATGTCAAAGATTAGGAAAAAAATTCAAAAAAGAATAATCAGGCATATTACGATTTCTTGCTTATAAGAATTGTCATGAACATACAGCAAGATAGTTTGCGTACAATAAACAATGTTATTTATAGTAAGTATAAATTTTGCAACAGTATGAAAATTATTATGACAGTGCTTAGTTCAAAATAGCCCTTTTCCTTTTCTACATTCTAAGAAAAATTTCTATTATTCAAATGAATAAATGTTTATTTATCATAAATAATTTACTTTTAATGATCTGATGAAACCACACGAAACTACATCTTTAACCGAACATATTCAACAATATGTAAAACTATTCTTTTATTTATCTAAAAAAATGTTTTTTTGGTATAAATGCATCAAGTGTTTTGTATCAAATAAATATTTTTTTAAATAACTAGTACTTTTCAATTCAAATAATCATTTCTTTATTTTAACCATGGAAATATTAATTAATTTAAATGCGTCGCAATTGATTCAAAGAATCGTACTTATTAAATAAAATAAATATTTCTCTAAGAAATTATTTAAATTTTAAGGCATCTAGACTTTTTGAGTGAAAGAAATCATTTTTTGGAGTGTAGAAAATATTTATTTTAATTTGAAATATACAGCAGAAAATTAATTTCTTCAGTCGACAAGATATTTCGGATTTGAATAAATTGACGAATTTGGCATCACTGATATGATGCTTAGGGTAGGGTTCGAACTACCAGGACCTCTGTAAAGGTACACAGAAATATTTTTAGCGGTACTGGCTGATGGATCAAACCCCGGACATCTAACGTAAAGTTTAAGCGCCTAACCAATAAAGCCACTGATGCTCTTATTATTATTACTATTATTATTATTATTATTATTATTTCTTACAATTCGCGAAAATTCCTTTCAAATACTGTGCCCCCCCCACCCCCCTCTGCCACGACAAGCCAAATAGTTCAATTCTAAATGATTTTAAAACTGCAACATCAGTTTAATTAAAAAAATCACCAGTTAAACATGATTTATTTAACATAATATCCTTAATTTACTGAAAATGTACATAACTTTGCGTTATTTTGTAGTTTACTGGCATGAACAGAATACAATCCTCATGCCAACACAGAAAAAACTAAGTTTGAATTTAACGCTAATTTTAAGGTACCATTTTCCAGCAACAAGAAATAACATTGGAAGTGTGAATAGTACCATTACACAAGGTGCCATTTTTCTCGGACTTGGAGTATGCAATGCCACCTGCTATTAATTTTTCTTAAGTTTTGCAGAAAAAACAAACGAGGGTAGTTTTGCACCAAAGTCTGAGCAAGATGGAACTCAAACTTAAAATGAGCTGCAAGAGAATGCATTTTAGATTCTTCCCTGTATATTATTACATGTCGTAACTTTCCCTCTTTGAATTCAGATTTGACACATCTCTTTTGTATTTTTAATAGCCCTGTTTTGTATTGAATTCTAGAATAATTGTGAACTTTATCTAAATCTAGTAATGTGCTCTATTCCCGATCTCATTGAGCAAATTTAAATAATAAATTTTTTTTAGTGTAAAATCCGTACATCGGAGCTTATTTATTTCTATTAAGTGAATATTAATTAATTTAGATCAAAAAACATTTTTTGATCTAAGCTGAATTTTTTTAAACCAAATTCTCTGTTCGCAATTATTCAAACTCCGACTTTTTATCAATTAAAAAATTTTCTGTGGCAAATCAAAATTATACTTTTTATGACTAAAAATAATCTAAAGTTCTAACTTACAATAATGAAGTTATTTCTTAAATTCTCTAGTCCAAATAATAGTATTTCGCTAAAGCATAAAAGATTATATTAATTGTTACATTAGTTCATTCAAAATCACTAGGTATATTTTTTCTTTAAAACTGACTATAAAGAAGTGAATATCTGAAGAAGAATTTTGAGAATATTGAGAATATTGAAGAAGAAGAATATCTGAATAGGTAAACCTTGACGAGTGCGATCTTACAGATAAGAACCTTAGGTGATATCATATGATCTAATAAAGAAAAAGAATATTTAATAGTTACATTGTGAGTCAAGCTCTTCATTGATACATTAACTAGTTTTTCAACTCATTTTTAAAATGAGGATTGTTTCTACTGTCGTCTTAACATTCGCTGTTATCCTCAACTCTAACAGTAAATATAATAATTTAATGTATTTGATTTTAAGTACATTTTTAAATATTTCTGCAAATTTAGACATACCCAAAGTAATCAGTGTTCTGTCCTTGTAACTTATTTGAAGGTCTATTTAAGTTTTTGAGAAATAAATAGGGATTTATTCTGCATTTATTCTGGAGGATTCAGACTGTGTTTGTTAAAAAAATTAAATTAAAAAAGTATTTTTATTCATATAAAAATTGTACCATATGTTCGCGTAAACATATAGTACGCAGATTATCGCAGAACGTGAAATCATTAAATAAAGCATCTAAACATTTACAGAACGCATTGAGAAAATCGAACAACTGGTTAAAAAATCTCCTACTCGGTCGGGGTGACTGTATTTAATAGGAAATTTGTTCATTTCATTTAAATTAAACTGTATTTTATTTTTTAAAATATTTATTTTTAGGTAAAATAACAACTTTTATTTTTTTTTCAAAAATTAATTTTTATAAATTATAAGTTAATCTCACTAGATGACAGGTGATCATGTTAACTATCTGGTAAATTTAGGTCTTTTTGAACAAAAAAATTCGTCCTGTTGGTTTGAATATTCAACTATTTGCTTCAGAATGCTTTAGTCAGAGTTCATTCGTTTTAAATTCGTTTTTGCTAAAAAAAATCAGTTCAAAGTTCGACCATTTCGTTGTAAATAAGTTTTTTTAGGTTTGGAATTTACAGCTGCACCTGCTCCGACTTTTTCTTAAAAGTTTATTCATTATTTTTAGTAAATGCTACTGTACGGTCTAAAATTAATTTTATAAAAGTTACATTCTATGTTAGAAAACTGTACATCTTGTTTAAAAATAACGTTAATAATACACTAAAAGCTGTAAGATTTTGAGCTAAAAACTTCTTAATCTAGAGTTCACAAGGTATTTTGGATATTTTAGGTCGAGTATTGAACTCCGCCAAAATATGGCGGATTATGACTTCACATCCGGCATGTTTTAGCGTCAACGTAATTTCTTCGTTGAAGTCATCCTAAAGAATTCCAAAAAATTCACATTGAATCCCAAAATTTGTCTGAGTAGAAAATGAAAATATAATTCTTGTCGAAGATGGACAATACATTTCATCTGTATATCTGTATTATCCCTGACCCCCCTACCCCTTCAAAAACTTTAAAAGGGTCACAAATGTAACCATACTCGCCCTTGGATTATCTGAAGTTCTAAATTATTCAAGATTAGGTATAACAAATTTTAAAATAATCTTCGCAAGAGAGGCTAGAAAAAAATTAAAGTTCGCACTTATTTTTTTTGCTCTCTTTTATATAATCTTGCATTTGTAGGTAATTGGATGAGGATAGGTACCTTTCTTGTCAGAAAAAAAAGATATGATACCAGATATAACTATGCCGGAACAAAGAAAGTAAATCACGCAAAATATGTTCTAAGAGAATGTACAAGAATAACTGAATACTTTGTTTCTTGTTGCAGAACTGAGTTCAGAGTTTGAGTGTTTACCTAATGGTCAACCTATCCCTCATGTTCCTCGCCTCACACATTCTAACTCTTCAGACAGACATTCCTCTTCTGGAATATGTCTTCCTCCAGCAAGATATCATTCACCGATTTCGCCGGCTACACCTCCTGTTGAGCCCTCTCTTCGTAGCACGTCCGGATCTCCTGTAGCCGGGCCTTCTCCTATACGCGTATTCGGATATGAACTTGAACAACTTAGATTAATTCGGATTGTTCGCAAAGAAAATCCACAACGGCAATTTGAAATTAGAAGATACACTTTTCCTCGCGATATACCAATCCACTTGAAAGGAAAACGTGACGAACTTCTGCCCATGCCAACCGGAGAACAAATGGTATTATCAACGTATAATGGTGACGTTTTTGCAATATTAGATAGAAATTATACACTTCTTCGGGGAATATATGCCACAAAACTATCAGCCACTCAACATCTTAGATTTCCAATTGAAAAACGGGTAAAAATGAACATGTACAGCAGCGCTATTGAAGAAATGACTCAAGAAGAAAGGAAAGATTCTCCTATAAGCAGCCGTAGCCCAATCTCAAAAAATTTTCTGATAGTACCTGTAAACAGCTTTGCTCCGCACAATTAATGTTAATGAAAAAATGTAAAACTGAAATGCAATACTGTTTCTAATCTGAAGTAGGATTAAAATGTAACATTTAAAATGTCATTAACCGTAACAACTTAGAAAATAATCTATTGACTCATTTTGGCCTTATACGATACTTGCCCCAAGTCTAGTGTTTATTAGACATACCTTGTAATCACATTTCTAACCTAACCCAACCTAGTACTTTGCCTTTGATTTTTGCATTATTGCTGTTGCGCTCATATAATTACAATCGTTCTTGGTTTACTGGTGAGTTTGATGAATCACACAAATTGTAATTCGCGCCTTCTTCTCAAGATCAACTTGTATATGTTAAAAGATTATTCGGACAATTAAAATGTCCTTAGACATTTCAAGTTACTTATTTAAAGAAATTTGTGATTTTGCATTTTCATGCAGAGAAAATAATATCAATCATGAGTTAATGCACGACAATGCTATGTATGATAAGTAATAAACAGTTTTAGATTCGGGGGTGGATCAAATGTAATCGAGAATTTGTTTGCAAATGTTTATTATTATAAGACAAAAATAAAAAAAAGAAATATGATTTTTTCACATAATCTTCCTTTTTAAAAACACACTTTGATTACCTAAGTATTAGTTTTTTGGTGCCCTCTTTTTAGGAAGAAGACGGGCGTGTCTCGAGACAATTTTGCACGTAAACCTTAGACCCTGCATCGTCTGAAAACGCTCACCTGTCAACGCTTCTTTCATGGGTCTAACATGTTGTAGTCACAAAAACTCAAGTATGGAATGTAGCCATGTCTTTCAGTGTATTTAAGGAAATTCTATTCAATTCTAGATGTCGTAGTGCTTTCAAGGTATCATTGGGGTCACAACGACCCGTTAGGGGAAGAGTTTGTTTGTTCTTGAAAAGCCCCTCACGTTAAAATAAGGCTGCATACTCTGCATTACTGCTGACTTTGAAACGTGATTATTCGCTCTAAAACAGATATATAATTTTTTTGAAATATTTATTTAAAATCCTGTTGCATAACGCGACAAAAGAGTCCTGATAAAAATATTAATAATCACTTGAAGATAACGTGACCTAGGAAAGTTGTAGCAGAAATCTAATATTTGAACCACACAGTTTTCAAGATCTTATATTTAGTTCAAGCTTATTTATTACGAAAACAACGTTGCATCACAGCAAAGGTGCCTCTGCGGTTCTTTAGAAGGGCGTAGCTGGAGAGCATGCTGGTAAGTTACTAACTTAAGAGCCTTGGTCAGTTTAAATACCATAAGGAAATTAGGGGGAAGCTGGTTTTTGTTAAGGGACATCGAAGCAGACAATCCAAAAGTCTGCATACTGGTAAAGAAAGTCAACGTTGTTTTCCTAATTGAACTATGCTGGACAAATCTAAAAGTAATAGCCACATATCTTAGAGAAATTAAGGAGCTAGTCGTGAAATCAGACTACTTTTCATATGTCTTTTCTGCTATAGTGTGATGCTAACGCCCAGCATACGTTATGGTTCAGTGCGTACATCAACTGAAAAATTATCTATATCAATACCTAGTAACTACTTATTCAGATATTTTTAACACAAGGAATACCCTGACGCTCTATTCCTCATTCAGGGAGAAAGTCATCGTCATCACTCTTGGTGCCGGTAGTTATAGAGACAATGCCAAAAAGTAGAGAACCACAGATAAACCTACTTTTTCAGATCACTTACAAACAAAGTTTAAACAGGAATATGTCAAAAAAGTAGAATCGTAAAATTTCCAATAGAAATTATCTTACCCGCGGGTCCTGAGTAGGCCAGAAATGGAGAAAAATGGACTGAGACCAGTGTTTCGTGAATCTAATTAGTGCACTTTTGGAGATTTTCAGATTAATTAAAGACTTTCACACACTTCAGAAGGCAGCAAGGATAAGAAGTTAATACAGGGGTGCATTACCTAAGGCGGAGCAAAAAAGCTAGTATCGATTGACGCAGGATACTCATTGTTGGACCAGGAGACCTTATCTCACCTGATTAAGGCACATTTTCCAATCTTTCTTAGGTCTGTAGAAAAGGAGGCCACAACACTTAGTCCTTAAAAATTTTCTCGTGCAAATAGCATATACACGTTTTTCTTATTGAGGGCTTGAAAGTCCATCATAGGGCCGCTTCTGAGACTTTCTTGGGCTATTCAGAGGCTATAATGTGTCTAGTAGGTATAAAGAGGTATAAGAGTAGTCTGCATCCTAAAAGCAGGTAGGATGGGTTACACTTAACCCAAGGATTCAAGCCTCATCAGCCTCACATGTTTTTTTTTTTAAAAAGAGTAAGAAGACATGTAAGCTGATATATACGTAAACAAGTCCTATCAAATAGGTAACTTCACAAATTAGCAACATGCCCATAGGTTTAGTGATATAACTGAGACAGCTTTAAAAGAAGCAGTTAACCTAATCGAAGGACAAAATAAGCAGAAAGGCTTCGCGATTAGAACCTTGATGAATATCGACAAAGCTTTGAACTACATCTTTAGAAAGGTGATTTATGCAGCCATGATTGCACATAGTGTGCTAATTGCAGTGATTAAAAAGACTTGTTACATAAAGGTTAAAAGCAATCTAACAACGACCAAGGGTGATACCACTTTATGTTGAACCGTTAACTCGGGATTTACGCAGAAAAGAATTTTATTGACTTTTCTGCGTAGCTTTGTAGTGAATAAACTGCTTTATCGTGCGCGGCCAGAATCTAAAGGTGCTCCTCGGGGTAACGTAGCAAGCACTGGAGATAGTGGATTTTTTCTGCAAGAAGACTAGACTATCGGTTAGTACGAGTAAAATAAATGCGGTTGTATTCATCGCTACAAGTGGAGAACCACCAGTACACTAAAATTGAAAGGACAACAACTAAAAATCGAAGAGCGAGCCAAATATCTAGCAGTCATTCCAAATTTATCTCTGTGGCAACGCATCTAAATGGCTCTGAAGCAAAGCCATTAGAAAGAGCTAAAGCTTCAAGTCAAAGACACGTGTATCTATACAGCCATCCGTAGACCCAGGCTCACCTATGTGGTAGTGGTCTGGTAGACCAGGGTTCAACTACCAACTATGAAGTTTTGTAATAGGCGAACAAATTAAGAAATTTAAGTTTCTGATACTAAATTTTGTTGCTCGAAGTATATAATCTCGCACGAGCCATGTTGTCCTTAATATTCCCGGCCAAAATCTATTTGTTTTATTCCAAATGACCATGTTTACACATAAAAGTCCTCAAGGGCTAAGAGTTCACACAGGAATTTACAATAAAACAACATAGGTTCATTAAAAAAAAAGTACATATATCCTAATAAAATTTACTACAGAAACGAATTTGCAAAGAGCCTATTAAAAAAAATTAATTAAAATATCTCGGTTAATGTTGTTAATGTAGCACTCTTATTACAATTTTGAATTCTCAATTCCCTACGCGACAAAAGAATTCATCTTAAATTTGAATAGGTTTGAATTGCGCAAGTGCTATTTAGGTATGTTCATGAAAACGCCCGGGACGTCTGGGACGTTTCTGGGTGAAAGTCAGGTCCTGATTGCAAGGTTTTTTTGATTGAAAACAATTTGTTTAATAGTGAATATGCGCACTTGTAAAGTTTGCTAGATTAAGGGAAGCGCAAACTTCTTATCTGAATTCGATTGCGAGATAAAGACACATTACCAGCAGCCCCCTTCGCCCTCCGGATAAGCATGCAGTCCTTAGAAT